>CM060444.1:158354384-158604384 GCA_030545235.1 Helianthus tuberosus
CATAAGAAGTGAAGGAAGCTTTTTTTTCCCATCTACTTAAGTATGGTATTTAATTGCAAAATGTAAAATCATGATTTTTTTAAAAATTTTGTGCCTAAAATACTTGCTTAATAAGATGAGGAAAAAGTTCCAAAAAAAATATCTCCTTCACTTCTCACATGATATAACATAATATAATATAATGTAATATTACCTAAACTAAAGAAAGAATATAATACATAGTATAACATTGCATAACATAACATAACATGAAGGGGTAAGGTCCCAAAAACCTCGTGATAAGTACTATGGACCATACCACAACCTCGCCTTTTAACCCTCTTTAGACCTTGCGTGGCCGCGCACTGGTACTACAAAGAGAGTTTAGAAGAAAAACAACAGACAACACCTGCGCGCTAAAAGGAAAATTATAAGTCCTTGCACCGATTCTCCATAACAAAGGGATAAAAACCCCAGCAAGCACTCCCGCTTAAATAATACCCAGACTTGGATATTATTTATTAAACTGATACCACACGATAAGGAGTCACACCTGATTATGGCAATAATTTTCTAGAAGACTCAATCGTGCACCACCAGACGGTTATAGTTGTAACCGTCTGGGACACGTGTCATCATCTCGGGCCACCCTGAAATCACGATGATGGCACGGAATTGGAGAGAAACCTCCATTTTCCCACTTTCCACGTGGCAACACCCCAGCCGTTGATCTAAATGACGATCCGTGTGCTTTCACGTCAGATCAAGAAGATTAACGGGGAAGGAAATAACCGCTTACGGAGTTAGTATCTTCCGTTAACATTTCAATAACAGGTTTTCCCGCCCAAACTCCTGGCTATAAATATGAGAGTAATTCAGGTATGAACTTCAAGTTACATTCACTTCACCAATACTTCTTCTTCTTCTTCATAAACACATACTTATTCTCACGCCGGAGTGTGGTCACGGAGAGAACCGCCCTTCTCCCCGTGACGAGACTAACAATGTTCTGTTTTGCAGTATTCGTTGGAGAAGAAGGTCCGTCCCTTTGAATCAAACGAGAGAGAACCAACCCTTTTTATGCAGAACCTAACCCCCTGGATAATTTGATTCCGGTCATTTTTCCAGTGTTTCATCATTGGCGCCCACCGATTACTCTGTTTCACCTGTTTTTTCTCTCGTTTCGATTCGTTTTTCTTCATTCTCTGTTCTCATATGGCAGAGAATTCATCACTTCACCCATCAAGTCCTCAATCTGAATTCAAGGGTTCCGTAACCCAAGATGGCCAGATTGACAGAATCATGGGAATCAAAGAAAGCAACGATAGTCATTCAGAAGGAAATGACTCCTTGGGAGTCCGTAATCGTTCAGATCCACTCCCAGAACGAACTCCAGAATACTGGTTTAACAGATTCCAGATCGCTAAATTTTCACACAAAGCATCAGATCTAAGTTGTCAAATGCCAGATCTGATACTTTGGCAGAAAGAGGAGGTACAATTAACACTACAGTATTGGACCCACATATACCTAATCAGTGGTACATCCAATCTAATAGTTATAACGAAATAACTCAAAAATCAAAAGATGCCAACCGTCAGAAGGCCGAACCAAAGCAGATACACATGGTGCAAGGAGGTCCTTCCCGAATGACAAACAAACGAAGCCATAATCAGCATTGGAGAGAGCAACAAGTCATATTTCCTGCCATCCCTGGAGGTCCTCAGGAGGAACGACCAGTAATCATTACAGGCATCTTCGGCCACTATAGAACAGATTATATGTTCATAGATCCAGGAAGCTCAATGGATATTGTCGCAACCCCCGATCCCTTATCTGTCCTGGGAACGGGCGGACGCGAGCTCAGAGTTTGGTGGTATCAGGTGTTTAATCTTGCAGCGGAAATTACATCAGGACCGTAGTTAGGAAATGTTTATCAGAGTAAAACCACCATATTTAATATTAATAATAACATGGGCAAAACCCAAGTTTCTTATTACAATACATTTATAGGAACAAACCTTATTTTATTGAATTTAAAACATCGTTTATTAGGTAACTTTTATAGCCACATTATCCCCAAGCCTTTAGTGCTCTCCAGCTGGCTTTTTACTAATTGGCTGTCACATTGGGTTACCTGAAACGCGTTTTAAAAACATTTGTCAGTCGGAAATACTGGTGAGTGAATCCCAGTTTAATCAAGAAACAGTTTATCAATTAAAACAGTATTGAGAGCGATCACATTGTTTTTGTCTACACAATTACTCCATTTGGTACTATCAATCCTGACTTGTGGGTCATATTACACATTGGCTAACTCATTGTCCAATGGTAAAGTATTGTCATCCCGACTTACTACTCACAGTGTAGTACAAATTTTGTATACAAAACCCCAACATACCGGCAGTAATTGAAGAACTACAAAGACTCAATCACTGCTAAATTACATTGTAAAATAGTTAAGGTTTTGTAAAAACTGTTAACAAAAAGGAGATTACTCACATTGTTATCTTAGGCTTTTCGTAAGGGTTTCCTGGATATAATCTATAATTTATACAAATGTACATTGGTTAGTATCATAACCCTTTGAAAATATTAATGATACCCTCCCCGAGACGGCATTCCAACAGCTACGTCGGGCAGAACCACGACAGTTGTTACGGAACCCTAAATCAATCGGGCAGCGTAACTATTACGAAGCTGGGGTTATAATACTTACAACGGAGCAGAACCTCGCTAATTAGGGGTATAATACCCGACTATAACTTCTACTACTTCAGAAATTGTGATTTGAGAATTGAGAATGAGCGACGGAAAACGAAAACTGATGCGTTCTATTTATAGTTGCTGAAACTGGTCTCCACGCGGCCCGCGTAAAGCACAGGCCAGGGTTACGCGGCCCGCGTCAACCCTGGTCAACATGTAGCTTGTCCCGGTCACCAAATAGACCCGCCACGATGACGACACATGTCAGCTCAGGATGTCTCCGCGTTTAATGATCTCTCGCGGCCCGCGTCAATGTAAGCTTAAGCTTACGCGGCCCGCTTGAACTAAAGAAATCAGCGGAGTCTGGTTCCAGCCTTGATACCGCCCGCGTGAAATGTTGGGGTGGGTCTATGCGGCCCGCCTTAACTTACTGTTTTCAGATTTTTATTTATTTTAAATGTTATAACATACTTCGGGCTCGGTTTTCACATACGGGGTGTAATATAATACATAATGGGACATTTTTCAGTATACTAAGGTGTCGGAAATATTATGAGGGTGTTGGTTTTACCGAGGGTTGTTACAGATATAATATATGAACAGTGTTTCAAACAACTTGATCCAGAGGATAAAGCTCGTTTAGAGCCGGTTGATTTTCCTCTCACCGGTTTTTGCAACGAAGCTGTGTTCCCATTAGGAAAAATTGCATTTCCTGTGACTCTATCAGATGGCAAGCATTCACGCACAGTTACAGTGAATTTCATGGTCATGCCAGCAACATCGCGCCACGATGTCTTGCTAGGAAGAAGATCACAAAGAGAATTCAGCATGATCACTTCTATTCCACATGCTGCTTGCGGATTTCCAACGGAAACCGAAGTAGCAATTCTGTACTCAAGTAAAGAAGTTATGTACGTGGACGATGAACCACCAGCAAAAGTGGCCAAACCATCAGCACCAAATGAGCCAGAAAAATGGGTCCTCAACGAAGAATATCCAAAGCAGACCATCTTACTAGGGCACGCCATTTCACCGGCAATACGGATACAATTAAAGGAATTACTTTCGAACAACAAGAACATATTCGCCTGGTGCCCATCGGACATGACCGGGGTTCCACGAGATATAGCCCAACACTGTTTGAATGTCCGGCCCTTAGCAGAACCTGTCGCGTAAGGAAGACGCAGTCTCAGCGCAGAAAAAGCGGAAGCCATGAACGAACAAGTAACAGAGTTACTCGACGCCGGAATCCTGCGTGAAGTTCAGTACCATACCTGGGTCGCCAACCTAGTAATGGTTCAAAAACACAATGGCGGGTGGCGAATGTGCGTCGACTTCAAAGACCTAAATAAAGCTTTCCCGAAAGATTGCTATGCACTTCCTGAGATAGACAAAAAAGTTGACTCTCTAGCATCTTTTCGATGGAAGTGCTTCCTTGACTGTTATAAGGGCTATCATCAGGTCCAAATGAAAGAAGATGATGAAGACAAGACTGCCTTCCGCACAGACAAGGGCATCTTCTGCTATACAAAAATGCCCTTTGGTCTCCGTAACACAGGAGCTACTTACCAGCGCTTAATGGATACAGTATTCGGGGAAGACATTGGTAAAACAGTCGAGGTATATATGGATGACCTCGTCATCATGAGCCATGAAGAGGAAACAATGCTCGCAAATATTCAGCGCATGTTCGATTCTTTGCGCAGCGTGAACTTAAAACTTAACCCAACAAAGTGTTCCTTCGGAATGGAAGAAGGAAAATTCTTGGGTTTTATAGTAACAAGAGACGGTTTTAAAGTAAACCCGAAGAAAGTGCAAGCCATCCAGCTGATGCCGTCACCTGCAATAGTAAAAGAAATGCAAAGGCTCGCAGGACGATTAGCAGCCTTGAACAGATTCTTGGCAAATCACGCTGCAAAGTCTTATCCGTTCATTAGCACACTGCGCAATTGTGTCAAGAAAAGCCACTTCCAGTGGACACCAGAAGCGGAAGCGGCCTTCAAGCAAATGAAGGAATGTTTAATTCAGCTGCCAACACTGACAGCACCGCGAGAAAAAGAACCGCTGATCTTATATTTATCCGCTGCAGAAGTAGCGGTTGGTGCAGTGTTAATGGTGGAACGAGAGAACATTCAGACCCCAATATATTATATCAGCAAGATGCTCACTGGCCCAGAGATGCGCTACTCGATGATAGAAAAACTGGTCCTCGCTCTAGTACATGCATCACGACGCCTACGCCGGTATTTCTCTGGTCATGTTATTACAGTCCTCACCAATTACCACTCAGGGCAAATTCTATCCAAACCCGATGTTGCGGGGAGATTAGCTAAGTGGGATATTGAGCTGGGAGGATACAATCTCCTATATAAACTGCGACCAGCAATCAAAGCGTAAGTTTTAGCAGACTTTGCCACAGAAGTTCCCATAGACAAAGTACAAGAATGTGCAGCAATCCAAAACCTTGTTCCTGTTTTCGACGATAGGTTCTGGACTCTGCACACAGACGGGGCTTCTAATGACAATGGAGAAGGCGCGGGACTCCGATTGATCTGCCCAGACGATCACGAGCTTTCATATGCGATACGCTTGGATTTTTGGAGCACGAACAACGAGGCAGAATACGAAGTGTTTCTAGCAGGCCTCCGTTTAGCGCTTAAAATGGGAGCAAAAAATCTTGAAGCTAACGTTGACTCAAAACTGGTGGCCGAGCAAGTTAATGGGCACTATGATGTAAAAAGTGAAGCTATGGCATTATATCTGGAACAAGCACGGATGCTAATCAGCCAATTCCAAACGTTCAAAATAAATCACATAAACAGAAGTGAAAATAAGCACGTAGATGCGCTGAGCAAGTTGGCTGCTACCAGTTTCAGACATTTAGCAAAAGAAGAGGTTGGCAACCCATCCTGGATGTCCCCGATCATCATGTATCTACAACACCGAAAACTCCCAGAAGGGAAAGCGGAAGCTAGGAAGATCCAGAACAAGGCAATAAACTACGAGATGGCGGATGGAATTCTATACCGAAAGTCATTCATGGGACCACTCCTACGCTGTGTTGGCAAAACAGACACGCAGTACTTAGTCAGGGAAATCCATGAAAGTTTATGTGGGATAAACGCCGGACCGCGCATGGTAGTGGCAAAGATAATGAGCGCAAGCTACTATTGGCCAGGGATGCATGTGGACGCGGTAGAATTATTACGAAAATGCGCAGCTTGTCAGCGCCACGTGCCAAAAACCCTCCTTCTAAAGAATCCACTCATACCGGTCACGTCCGCCTGGCCCTTCCAGCAATGGGGCATTGATCTTGTTGGCACATTCCCTGACGCACCTGGCGCATTAAAGTTCATTATCGTGGCAGTAGACTATTTCACAAAGTGGGTCGAGGCCAAGGCATTAGCTTCAACCACGGCAATGGTGATCCGTAAATTTATATGGGAACATATTATTTGCAGATTCGGATTACCATTGCGAATCATCTCCGACAACGGCACCAATTTCGCCTCAGAAGATCTTCATAAGTGGTTCAAGGAAATGAAGATCGAACACAACTTTGCCTCTGTGGCGCACCCACAAGCAAACGGCCAAATCGAGAGTGTCAACAAACAAATAGTTGATGGCATAAAAGCGAGACTTGGGACAGCGAGCAGAGGATGGGTCGATGAGCTCCCCAGCATCTTATGGGCCCATCGTACCATGCCGAAGACCAGTACGGGAGAAACCCCATTCAGTCTTGTGTACGGATCAGAGGCGGTAATCTCAGCTGAAATTGGTCTTCCATCACCGCGTATGCTTTCCATGGAAAAGCAAAACAATGAAAAGGAACGAAGAATGGATTTAGACCTTCTCGAAGAAAGGCGCGAGAACGCCGCCATCGCAGAGGCAAGATACAAATCCAAACTTGAAAAGTACTACAACGCGCCGCGTATGTACTTTCGTTCCAGGGGACTTTGTCTTGCGCGACAATGAAGCCTCCAATGCTAAAAAAACCAGGCAAACTAGCGCCAAAGTGGGAAGGGCCATACATTATTAACGAGGTCCCTGGCAAAGGAGCATACACCCTAAAAAGAATTGACGGAACATCCGTTCCCCGCACCTGGAACGCGCAGCAGCTGCGCAGGTGTTATATATAGCCAAGCTACTCAGCAAGTCAGATTTATACAGGCAATGTATTTTTCTATTTTACTTTGTATTATCAGCTCTGTGCCCTGTTAATGCAACAGTTATCCTTACACATGTTATTGTTTGTTACAAATTACATATAATTCTTTTGGTTTACGCGAAAACAATATGGTGAACATTGTACGCCTCATGAACAGTCTAAATAAGCACAACCTCGCGCGCATTCTAGACCTACGTTCACACATGAGCACAATACCATTCTCATTCACTCTACCCGAACAAAGTAATTAAGCATATGCAACATATTGTAATCCAAACACAAACTTATAAATTACCAAAGCAGACATGCACAGCAGTGCATCAAAAAATATCATTAGTGCAACAAAAGCACTTTAACAAGCCATTTACAAGAACACAGCAGTGTTTCTTCAAAAAAAAAAAAAAGTACTAGTTACAAGTCAAACTAAGAAAGCATATCTAACACCCCATACAGAGTATGGAGGACCTCACCATACTCAGACAAGGGGTGGGGATCAACAATCCAAGGGTTATTATCCTCCTTGGCATCTCCGGCAGCAACGACCACATTTCCATCAGTCGGAACCTCAACCGGAATGACAGCACGGCGACGCCGCTGGTAGACGATTGAAGAGCTTCCCCTCCAATCAGCCGGAAAAGAACGAGTTACAAGGTGTGGTGACAGCTTAGTGACTCCTCCATTGTTATCATCTAGATAATCGGAGAGGCGTCGGTCTCTCGAAGTCTCAAGGAGAGTAACACCAAGGGAACTCCCACCAGTGGTGAAAGAGTCAACCGTTAAACCAGAAAGCAAAAGTAAAGCATCAGCAGCCTCGAGCGTCTTCAAGACTTCGGAAAATCTTTTCCACCGAATCTGCTGCTTTTTCTTCATTTTTTTTCCCAAATTGGGTGAAGAATTTCACACCCAATACAAATATATAGACTAAAAAAGATTAGGGTCAGCATCGAAAAGAGAACTGTGATGATTAAGGGTCAAATCAACTGACTTCAGAACGGCGCTGTCACTACAAACGTCACTTCACATTTAAAACCCCCTGACAGAGTCCACACGCATTCCCAGAGCTACACTCAGATAGAAGACGAAGAGACAACACAAACTATATTTCCAAAAGATGACATAAGCAACTCGTCAGCTCATAATTACAAAAGCTCTTCGCTCAAGATGACAACAGTTCAGAGTAAAGAAAGGTGCAAATATCTTCCCTCATAAGATTTCCATCTTTCTAAGAATTATGATTTTTTCAAAAAGTCAAGATTTAATCAACATGATGAGCAAAGTGTATCTTCTCATAGAAGATTCTCCACTTTCGCGCAAAAAAAAAACCCCTATGGCAAAAACCATTCCTCTCATATAGTCCAGCGCTCCACTTATTTGCATAAGAGCAACACTGGACTGAGGGGACTTGAAGGGGTAAGGTCCCAAAAACCTCGCGATAAGTACTATGGACCATACCACAACCTCAACTTTTAACCCTCTTTAGACCTTGCGCGGCCGTGCACTGGTACTACAAAGAGAGTTTAGAAGAAAAACAGCAGACAACACCTGCGCGCTAAAAGGAAAATTATAAGTCCTTGCGCCGATTCTCCATAACAAAGGGATAAAACCCCCAGCAAGCACTCCCGCTTAAATAATACCCAGAATTGGATATTATTTATTAAACTGATACCACACGATAAGGAGTCCCACCAGATTATGGCAATAATCTTCTAGAAGACTCAGTCGTGCACCACCAGACGGTTATAACCGTCTGGGACACGTGTCATCATCCCGAGCCACCCTGAAATCACGATGATGCATTTGCCCACTTTCCACGTGGCAACACCCCAGCCGTTGATCTAAATGACGATCCGTGTGCTTTCACGTCAGATCAAGAAGATTAACGGGGAATGAAATAACTGCTTACGGAGTTAGTATCTTCCGTTAACATTTCAATAACAGGTTTTCCCGCCCAAACTCCCGGCTATAAATATGAGAGTAATTCAGGTATGAACTTCATGTTACATTCACTTCACCAATACTTCTTCTTCTTCATAAACACATACTTATTCTCACGCCGGAGTGTGGTCACGGAGAGAACCTCCCTTCTCCCCGTGACGAGACTAACGGTGTTCTGTTTTGCAGTATTCGTTGGAGAAGAAGGTCCGTCCCTTTGAATCAAACGAGAGAGAACCAACCCTTTTTATGCAGAACCTAACCCCCGGGATAATTTGATTCCGGTCATTTTTCCAGTGTTTCTTCATAACACAACATAATATTTATATAATATAATGTTAATTAAACAAAACAAAAAATTGTAATAAAAATTTGTTGGTATGAATATAATAAAAGAGAGAAAATGTGTGTGTATTATATTTGAGATAATATGCATGATTTTTATATTTATCAAATTTTTTTGAAAATAGTTATATAAAAATTATTAAAAAAAACTAAACATTGTCCATACTACAATGTTTTTTTCTCGTAATAGACCTTTGGTAATTGTATGTATATTAATTTTACAAATATAATTTTTAAATATTTTTATGTAGCATATTTATATTATTCTTTTTTACAAACATAATGAGTTTTTATATTTTTTAGAGTTAATTATATAGATAGTCCTTGTGGTTTATTGAATCTAACACCTTTGAGTACTAACAGAGAATTATATAATGGTAGTTTAGACATTTTACACTGATTTAATAGAAAAATTAACGGCAGTTAGCCTTAATACTCAAAGGTGTTACAAAATCGAAACGAACCTGAACCTGTTAAATAATATAAGTTAGTACTCAAAGGTATTATTCTCAATAAACCATAGAGACCATCTATGTAATTAACTCATATAAATATAACAAGTACTCTAAAAGAAGGTAATATATCTTGGACTGAGATGATGGGATTGTCATTTCGGCCAGAGGAGGCTTTGTGTAACCCAATGGCAACTTAACAAGACGTGATCAAAAGAAAAGAAGCATGCCTTGTAAACCTTCTAGACATGTTACTATTCTTTATGTATAGCAAACATGTAAATGTTCTAACTCGTCACGTTTCTATTAGCTTATCATATCATATCATATATGTCCCAAACACTCGTACATACTTGTCATATTCATATATGATTCTTATTTGATATTGTAACAGATACAAAATATATGCACACATACATGCATAAAAAAGGTTAATCTGTCATCAAGGCAACTGCTGCTGGATCAAGACAAGTTGGCTGGATTTCCACAACATTTTTATTTCACAAGGAGCCGGTCGAGCCTCAGAAAATGTGGTACCCGCATCAGTTGGGTGTGGTGGTTGCTTGTTAGCCGGCACCATGAGTTCTTCAACATCTACCACACACGAACTTGATTCCTCCAAATCTTTTTCAGACCATACACCTCTGACTAGATGTATGGTGCCTTTTGCAACCTCTTCTCCTTTATCATCTGTAAGTATAACATGTTGTCCAACCTTGAATTTAAAACGCTTTTTGGGGACCACAACTGTATCTTTGTTTCTTGAAACTGATCTCCTGCGATTTTTCCTGTGGGTCAGTTGGGATGTAGATGGAGACGGGTCATAATCTTCATCCAAAAGATCCTCCGGTGAATTTGGGTCTGGCCCTGACCCAGTTTCTTTTTCAGGCAAGGCGTTGTCCTCATCAGAATGTACGCGAGCAGCCTTAGCAGCTGCACGTGCTAGTTTGCCCCTACGGTTACTTAACCTGTTAAGACGTAAAAGAAGAAAGACAACTTGAAAAAACTATGGTTGGTATATGCATGGGTTGAGTTGGGTTGGGTTGGGTTATGTTTTGTCTATAATGGGTTGAAGGTGTAATCAAACGGGTCAAACGGGTCAAGGTTGCTCAAAGTGTATTACTAATGAATAGCACTCCTAAATCCCTTTATTACAAAAACAAGATTATTATTGAAATAAGAGATGACTGAAAACTTTAAATCACATTTGACACATTAGCTGTCTATTAAAAATATAAAATTTTAGATGAAAATTGTTTCGGTTCAACCCAACCCGTGATAAAAAAAGTTTATCCCTTTTGACCTGTTTTCCAACCCAACTGACCGGTCCATTTTTCCACCTATACATAATTCAATGTATTTCAGATTCTTGACTACCACAAGATGATATTCTAATCAACAAGAAAATAGGACAAGCTTTCTTACCAATTCCTCAACTGGTATTTAGTAACTTCTGAACCCTGCAAAAGAAGATGCATGTCAAACTTAAAAAAAAAAAAAAAAAAACTTTATTTAAAAATATTAATTTGTTACATACATGAAGACTCAATTCAGCAGCCCAACGTTGTAAAGTAACATCACTCATCAGCATAACAGGATGATCAAGTAAAGCCTTTTCAATAATATCAATTTGCTTATCGTTCAATAGGGTCCTTCTCCTTTTGTTTTCCTGTCTTTCCTCCCTCTCCACGCTTCTAAACTCTTCAACATTTTGTTCAGTGTTTTGATCACTAGTATCTTCACTTAACTGATTTTCGCCATTCTCATTGCAAACCAAATAGTCAGCTTGGACTATAACCATAGTTACTGGTACGCTCTCATCATCGTTACCACTTCCGTCATCCACATTAGGAGACGGGCTTTGATGTGTAGGCGATGGGCATCGTGCACTATTATGAACCTCCTAAAATTGAGACTCAAACCGTCACAATCATATATTTGATGAAGATTCACTTCAGCAGCCAAACGTTGTAAAGTAACATCACTCATCAGCATAACAGGATGATCAAGTAAAGCCTTTTCAATAATATCAATTTGCTTATCGTTCAATAGGGTCCTTCTCCTTTTGTTTTCCTGTCTTTCCTCCCTCTCCACGCTTCTAAACTCTTCAACATTTTGTTCAGTGTTTTGATCACTAGTATCTTCACTTAACTGATTTTCGCCATTCTCATTGCAAGCCAAATAGTCAGCTTGGACTATAACCATAGTTACTGGAACGCTCTCATCATCGTTACCACTTCCCTCATCCACATTAGGAGACGGGCTTTGATGTGTAGGCGATGGGCATCGTGCACTATTATGAACCTCCTAAAATTGAGACTCAAAATGTCACAATCATATATTTGATGAAGTTTAACAAAAAAAAAATGTCGTCTATAGTTGGAATAAATCAGTGGATAGGTCATGATGGTTAAGGTTAGATCACATTGGGTTGTCCCGAAACACTTTTTGTCGAAAATGTATAAATAGCTTATAGATAAATGTTACATATGGTTAGCAAGACTATTATTTCAAGAATAACTTAACTTTCGGAATAAAATCATTTAAGTTTAAACCCGTAATCTAAGCCAAACTTTTTTATTTCAGATTTTTGACCGTTAGAGATTAAATACAAGTGAATCAACCCATTCATAAGTAATTGGGTTCACTGACTTAAATCACATTTCCTTTAAGATGCCAAATTAGTTCAGTGGTTAAAATCGCCCAAAACATATTTGAGTATGTTTTATTTTAACTAATGCGTATTATTTTAATAACAATTTTGTAATTTTGATATGTGAAGAGTATATATGAAATTCTAAAAAATAGACCAAGAGTGTTGAATAAACAGCTATTTCACCAAAATGATTAAAAAGAAACAGACAAAAAATGAATTATGTTACCATAGCTCTGTGGATATCGGATTCTTGAGCTGCAAGTGGTTGCTCCAGTTGACTAACGAACCACCTAAAAAATAAACAAGATTTAAATGAATTGATCAAGTGATATATGATGTTTCTATCATACTGATATGCCATTTAATGTTCAATTATCCAATCAAATACAAGTATGCTCTCTGGGATCGTTCATAAGTTAACGCATACAGCTTTACAGATTTACCTGAGGACAAGCACATCTTGTGCATTTAGGTAAGCAGGAGTCAAAGATTCGGCATGATTTAGTAAGTAAACTGCAACACACAGATGTTATAAGCAAACCAGATTTGTTTCTTAGGAGAGATGGCATTTTCGACCCATTTACGTATTATGGATAGATCGTGGTTGTTATATTTTAAATGGGCCAAATTAAAAGATAGCTAAAAGGAGAACATGTCAAATATGAAAGTCACCTAAAATGTTTTATTCAAAAATTAATATTATAATTGAAATAGTATTGTTTTTATAGTTACAACTAACACTTCAACAATTTATAAACTATAAAGAATATTATAACGGACAAGAAAGTATTTGTGGGCTCACTCAACTTGTAGTAAAAACTGACCCATTACCAACCCACCCCTCTTGCCATCTCTATATTTTTATCAATCAAGAAAGTTTTGAAATCGATAGATACATAGGTTTCTGCTAGCGGCAGCTGTTCTTTCAGCAGCACCACCAGGTAACTTAGAAGCTTCCGTTTGCAAGCACTCCAGAAAATCACTGACAAAGTGAGCATTTTCTTCTGCACATAGAGAGATATTAGTCAAGAAACATGCTAAATCATTTTTTATTGTTGTTTAGAAAATAATTTGGGAAGAAAGTATTTTTATATAAAACTATTGGGTGGATTGTTCACCTTCACATAAATCAGCTAGAATTTTGACAAGTAAAGATGATCTCTGATATGCATAAGGAGTTGGAGAACCCTGAGAGTTATTCCATGTCGAATGTTGGACATGTGACTTAGATATCAAACCCAGCACCTGTCCAGCGGCTGATATGGAATCAAAATCCATAACATTCTCCTCTTCAATGGGCTCATGGTCATTGGAACACCAAGTAGACAAGAATTCTCTTTGAGGTTGTAGAAACACTCTGGTCAAAACTTCTGTCTGCATGGATGTACAACAACAAATACAAATTTAACAAATGCATGTGTATAATTAGAGTTGTCAAATGGGTGGTACAGTTGAATACATTTTAAACGACTTGCAATTCAAAAGGGGGTGGCGACGCAGCTTGTTGCCCGTCTACCAACCCATGATTTGTAATTTGCATCTATATGCTAAATGACTTCAATTCAAAAAAAAAAATTATATATAAGGTCCTCGACCTCCACAGTTTCATAAAAAAAAAAAATTTAGATGAATCCTTTAGATGTTATAAGTTATAACTACCATTAGTTAGAGATAATGATGTCAAAATTTTAAAACATGGAGCAAAATGGGGAAAGCATATCAATAGTAAGAAATCACACACAAAAAAAGTAATTATAATTATAAAAACTTACAAAGTGTAAGATTATGGAAGTTCTGAATCTGGAATCACCGGAGAATATTTCTGCTAGTCGCATTGCATTAAGTTGCAAATGTCCCCTTGGATGGTCTTTTAGATCTCCAGCAAACATCATCTTAAGCACTTGAAGGACCTAAAAAATTTATATACATTAGTAGAATGTCCGCTAAATATACTTAAAAATATAAGTTTTAAGTTATTTAAAAAGTCAACCTCAAAAATAGTTGTCTTAACTAACTCCTTGCTTTGAGTGGTGCTAGAAGCCATTTCCAAGAAACATGTGCTTTCTGCTTCACAAAGAAGTAGCATCTGGAGAAAGAAGAATTGTCACTAACTAAAAAAACCTTAAAGAAATTGTGAAATATGATATAATAACATCAACTAGTGATTGGGCTTACAATTGATAAAACTTTTGATTTAAGCCAATAAACCACATTCGTAAGATACCAATCTTCACATTGCGACAGTTTCAAGGTGCTTTGAACTAACTGAAGAACAACACCTTCTCCACATAGATCCTATAGAAGCACAGATTCAGTATTCACTATTGTATTGCATGAGTTCAAACGGGTCGGGTTGTGCTGGCCAGAAACACTTTTGTTCAAAATTTGTTTTTTTTTAAATAATCAGGGTTAAATTAAATATACTGAAAAAGACTTTGGTCAACTATCAACCGTTAGACCCATTTGATTTGTTTCCTTTTAAGATATTTTTTTTTATTTTACCTTGTTCTTAACAAGGCGTTCCCGAAATACCATCTGTTTGCATGCTGATTGAAGAAACTGCAGAGAAGATTCACAAAGATGGTAGAGACAGTAGACGTCATTAGCATTTGACCTCATGCGAGAGTCAATATGCTGATCTGGCAGCTTCGCTTGAAGAGAATTAATAACCACACAGAGCGCGGTAAAAGCTGTTGTTGTGAATTCATCAACCTGAAAAATATTTAATCATCAGCCACCTCATGTTCCATCAACAAAGAATTCCAATACAAAAAAACTGGAGGTGGCAAATGGGTGAGTTGGTAACTGGAGGTGGTAACGGGTCAAGCGTGTAATGGTGTTGTGCAGTTGGAACGGGTCAGTTTGGCATATAACTTATTATATAATTTGAATCATCATCATCATACTCAGTAATCCCACTAATAGCAAAGCTAAGATAGGGTCTGAGGAGGGTAGATGTAGACATCCTTACATCTACCCCGTAGGAATAGAGAGGCTGCTTCCAGTGAGACCACTTGCTCGATTGTAGTTTTGTATCAATCCTTGAACCTAAGGCACATAACACTCAAAGAATCGGGACAGAGACCGATTGGTGCATGTGCTCCCGTGTCTTTTAGCTATCAACGCCACCACATGATGCAGGATTAACCATCCGCCGCTTTTAACGTTATTTTCACGAAATTAGTAAAATAACGTTAAGGTTAGTACCATTTCACTCCCCCCCAGGCGAACTTCCACACATATATACATTATATGTGCACACCGCAAGCGAGGCATCCATTATATAATTCGAATAATATCATTATTTAAAGAAATGATCTGAGAGGTTTTTTGAACTAAAAATCCAATTCGGGCAACTATTGACCCGTGTTCCATTTCAGTTATATTAAATTTTGGCTTTTTGACCCGATGGAAGTAAAACGTAACCTGAATCAACCCATTCATAAGTAAATGGCTCAAAACTGATACATTAAAATATTAACTGAAACTTTACTAAAATAAATTTATGAAACTTGCAACAGAAAAATCAAATCATCAAACTATAAAAATTACGTGAATATAAAGATCTTCACACAACATGTCACCTTAGAATGTGCAAGTAGAACATTTGTGATGTCTTGCCACTCTGAAGAAATCAACGCTTTAAGTAGATACATACTACTAGACAACAATGCTGAGTACAAAAGGACCATTCGGCTTGAACCACTAATTTTCTGGAACACCAAAGTTATGTTTCAGTTATACATAACAGAAAAAAATATATATATATTAAAAAAGTGTGCAAAAATAAAGTATGTAAAGAAAAGAGTTAAACCTCTCCTGACTGGCTAAGAAAATCAATCATGCGAAATATCGAATTAAGTATCTCATCCTGTACACTCGTATCTTCAACCAAAACCTGCAGCAAGAAAAATCAGTTGCTGAAATGCCAAAGACAAATAATTTAAGCCATCAAAAAGAACAGGAACGTAAAATTATTTCCTACTGCATCTAATTTTGGAATTTTATTAATCTGTTTGCGTTGATGTTCACAAAAAAATGGAGGTGTGTGATGCGCTGGTTGGGTAACATTTCAAAATGGGCTCGCATTGAAACAGTTTGTTTTTTTGGTACGGGTCAAAATGTGCCAAGTCGGGTTGGGTTTGACATGCAAATACTTTGTGTCCAATTTACACAAATTATAAATAGTTAATGTGTTTGTTATGATTATAAGATTTATAATGTTTGAACAAAACGATTTAGTAGGTCATATGCGCTAAAAAGAACTATGAACGACTTTCAAGTAGTTTGGTGTGTTCTCCTTTAAGCTAATAAAATCACTCATCACTCATACGATAAAAGTTTCCGCCTCTATAGAAAATGAAAGAAATAAAAGTAACAACAGAAATTGTTAAGACAAGAAAATAGTGGTCAGAAGTTACAAATTAGTACAACGAAAATGTCATAAATCATACTTTGTAGGAAAAAATAACTCAACCTATTTTTTGTATATTAAAGTCCCACAAACTTGTCTTAATGGTAAGTTGTGCCTACGAAAAATAAATATATGTGCATTCTAGACAAGTTTAGGGATTTTGGTTTACCAGAATTCGGTTGAGGGCCCTTTTGTGTATTTTTGACAAGTTTGCAGACTTTAACCTACAAAAAATATAGATAGATTGGAAATTAAATTTACTAACCCGCGCAAGTGTTGAATGGTGACATGCAATATCACACAAGGTATGCAATAATCTTAAACCACTTAACATATTTCTGAAATGCTCCTCATTTACTTTAGAGGGTGCAAGATGTTCCATTATGTGCTTGACAAGATGCCTTGCTAGGATTTCCACATTTATCTAAAGCATCAAGATGTTTATCACATTGACAAATAGACAGTCAGCAACCAATACTTGAGGTGAAAAATTAATGAATTATTATATGATTATAAAAAAAATAAAAACCACCAACCTCTAAAGATGATCCATCTTGTTTAACATATTTAACAATACCATTTTCGGCATCTCTAATAAGTTCGCCAAGATCTTTAGAACTTAAAGCATGAAGCTCTTTGACGGCTAATGTCAAATCAAGTTGCTGCGTATCAAAGTATTCCACAAGTCAGAATATGTGAACATCAATAATCTCTTATTAATAAATAAATAAAAACAAATCAATTCTCTCAAATGGGGATAAGTTGATGTTTAAATGTTTGGAAAAATATGACTTTTATATGGATTCTACATTTTCAAAATCTATCAAACAAATAGACCACAAATAATCAATTTAAATATTTGATTTTTGGATTTTGAATCTTTATTATAATTGATAAAAAATAATCATTTTCAGAAAATAAGTAAATAAATGTTCTAAAATTTAATTGTTGATATAACACGACAGTTAAAAGCTATCAAACTTGTTTGATGTGATTCTTCTTGAGTGGGATAATCACTACCAATATTTAAATACATACCAAAACATGCATATATGAAAAGATCTGTCAAAACCTAGATTTAATCTGTTGATTTTGAATTTCAATTGTGTGATGTTTGTGAACAATTTTGAACATGGTCTACTGAATTGAAAAAAAGGTCATAAATCTAGTGCAACATAAACATATTAAAGGTCATAAATCTAGTGCAACATAAATATTTAGAAAGTGAATAACTAATTTACCTTGATCCTTGAAATCGACTTGATGCAGGGGGTGGACGTTTAATCGGTCTAGCAGATAGATGTTGATGATTCATTGTTTATGTTGGCTTTCAACACACTTTTAAGATCGGTTGGATTTGGGTTTGAAGATCTTGATCGTAAGAAAGTCGGAAGACGAAAGAGAAATGATTTAGACGAATAGTGTGCCGTTACCCTCAAAGAAATAACTTTGCTATATATAACCTTTAGAGGTGCAACGAGAGTGAGAAATGGGCGTGTTTTCTATGATGTAATTTGATATGTTTAGTGTTAGTGTAATCGGATTCAGTTCACACTGAGAAATTACAAAATAGTACATGTAATGGCATGTGACGTGCACGCAATACTCCTCGGAATTTATTTATTTTGAGTCAACTGCCATTTTGGTTCCTGAGTTTTGGTCACTTTTGCCACTTTAGTCTAAATTTGAAACCTTTTGCATCTGGGTCCTTGTGGTTACACTTTTATTGCCATTTTGGTCCAAAAATGAAATCAAGACATATTTCTCAAATTAAATCATTCTATTTTGTCATTTTCCTCAGGGGCAAAATGGTCATTATATAGAAAATTTATATAATATATAAACTCTGCACGCTCTCTCTCTAAACACCCATCCGTCTCTTTCTTTATTCCACAAACAGATTCATCTTGATTTCTTTTACCACATTCACTTGAGATAAAAAAACAGATTTCCGGTAACAAAGCTTGATGGATCTTCCACCGGATGAGAAATCTGACGGCCGACAAGATTCGTCATACCCGTCGCTGCTTGAACCACCACCGTCGCCGCCGCTGCCAGTAAGCCCCAATAAGAACTGGAACTCTAGCATATAACTGATCGAAAACTGGAACGGAATGCTTAAGGTAATCAAGAAACAACACAGGGTAAAGTGCGTTATCCATGACCCCACTAAACCTTTTTCCAAAACCCTTCTTGAAAACCCCAAAAGGGTCCAAAAGCTTATGAAATCCACATAACATAACCACCGTTTTTAGGGAAACTTGTGGCGAGTTCAGCTGTAACAAGGTGTGACAACCCTCAAATTTACATGTAACCATACAGTTTATTATTGATAAATAAAGTGCTTGATGACTGTGCTGAATCATTTAACTGCTCTCTGACTTACTGTGTTATACTTACATGTACTTGTTAATATACTAATAGTGTACTGAAATGTCACTAAATAGTCCGTTATATTTTCCTGAGTGTAAAAAATAAAAAAATAAAAAACGTTGCAAAAATATATATGAAGGACGCTTCACGGATTAATTTAGCACTTTAACGAATCGGTATCTAACCGAACAACCGGACGATACCCGGAACACCAAAATAATGCTAGAAGCATTGTTTTCATTTTTCTGAGCTAGTTAGGGTCCCCAAATACCCTAACACCCGTTATATGTAATAATACACTAGTAAACTATTTAAACACCTAATTAACTAACTAATACCTAACTATTAGTTGAAAACTAACCATGTGCCACCCCCCTTTTGTAACCGATCGGTCCCCATGAGGGGGACACACCCTTACAATGTTAAATATTTTAATGATCCTTGTCTAATATCTTCTCAACACAATACCTTGTGGTTAAAATAATTAGATGGTTTATAAGAATGTACAAGGAGCACCACCATTTCATTCAAAGCATTTAACAAAAAAAAAAAAAGTTTGATCTTTCTCACCCTCCCTTGGCTACTCTCGGCTGAAAGCTCACACCCACCCATCAACATCATTCAATTTCAATCTTGGCATTTTACATACATACAAGTGTGTTAGAGCTTATACGAGGAGACCCGGTGCTTACGGAATCGCAAGGACCCCTCTACGACGCTATTAACCACCCATTTTCCGTCTAGTTTCTTCCCTAGCCTTGAGCTAGTTGTAAGTGCTTCTAATCACCTTCTTGTTCATGTTTGATGTGGTTAATAAGAGATTTGTCGGATAAAAATTATAAACACTAGAGAACAAAACTTAAAGTCTAGTAAAAATGATGAACATGGTGGTTAAAGAGTAAATATTAGTGTAAAACTTACAAAACTTGTTTTGTTATGATTCTTGGTTGATTATCTGATGTGTTGCTGGATTATATTGATGTTTGATGTTTTTACGATCACTAAACATAATTAACGGAATCAACCGAACACAAACTAGTAAGCTAGAGACTAAAAACAGCAATCTGTCCATACTTTACAGCCAACTTCAGTTGGCTGTAAACAGGTCGTAAATTCAACGAAAAACCGATATTTTGAATCTAAAATATGTTATTATAAAGTACGGTTCTAATGGCACCGGAATCGTAATTTTTGGACTTCGTTTACTATTTTTAATGTGTCGATTTGTAACAACAGCTTAAGCTGAATTTTGACAGCAATAAATGGGTGTCATACTTTCAGTCATAACCTGAGTTTTGTGATTAATCGGACCATGAAATTTGTACAGTAGATGACAACCGATGCATTTGTAATTACCCCACTGGAATTTCGTAAATCGGACACTCGATGAATTTTTAATAAATTGTTCCGTGGATTGTGGTCAGAAATACATAAATCTGAGTTCAGTCTGGAATATGAATTTTTATAAAATATTGGTAATGAACCGGACCCCGATATTTTTACACAATAAAATATGGAACGTTTAAGACATCCTGTAAAAATTTGAGAATTTTTGGAATAACTTAACTATTTTATTAAAATGTCCGAAAACAGCCGGTTTTGAATATTAATACTGAAATGACATAAGTTGTGACTCGCGTGTCTAAATGTCGAGTATGCTATCTGTGAATAATCTAACATGTTATATATGTTATGTGCATTATCGTATGTTTGATTTTGAGTGGGGAATGGATGGGAAACTTAGATGGGCATAAACCGTTAAAATGATGCATGTTGTGTGATAGATACGTGTAGGAACTTTGTGTTCTATTTGAAAGTCACTAAATGACTAACTGGTAATCATATTAGGACGTGATTGACCGACCTTGACCGTTAGCTATATTTGAGAATCTAACCGAGCAAACCGAGGTGAGTTCACACACTTTCTAAGGCATGGGATTCCCGGTGGTTTGGGAACGGGTTAAAGAATTAAAACTAAATCTACATATCCTCCTTGGGTAGGATATGTACGGCAATCCTCCATAGAGTGGATGCCATTATTAATCCTACGAATTCTCCTGGTGCAGAATACGTACGTTCGTCCTCCTGGTGCAGGACAACAACCTTAAAACTAGCTAGACAAAACTCTATCATAAGTCCCTCTTCATATCGACTTAATCGCCGAGGTCAATGGCGAGCGGGTCATTAGTTAATAGCGCTATTAGGTTTAACAAACCTCACACCGTGCCGTTCGGACGGGCGTGTACTAATGGACTATGGCAAACTGTCAGTGATGATAGACACTGATGTAGGGCACAACTATTGTTCGTAGTAGTCGATATCATACCGTCTAGTAGTTCACACGGGGAAAGCCCCCACTAATTATGGATACGGTTTGGGTAAAGAAAAAAAAAAGGAAATGGTTAAACATACTTTCAACTTCGGGGTAACCCCCACGGCAAATAAGCCAACGAAAGTCAAACCACGTTTTTCAGAAACAACTTAAAACCAAACAACCAAACGTGAACTCACTCAACTTTGTTGTTGACTAGTTGTTACATGCCTTACAGGTCGCTAAATGCTTGGAGCTTGCACGAGGAAGGAGTCGTTGTGGTGTATGGACTGTTATGTTCCGTGCTTACTATTTAAATCCTTATGAACTTATTAAGCTTGTGTTTTGAACTGTGAACTTATGTTTCGAACTCACGTTTTATGCTTCCGCTGTTATCTTAAAATCAGTTACCTTCTTTATGTCACCAATCGTATTGTGCTTGGTCTTATTTACGTAATTGAGTTGTTCAATATGATTGGTGGCTCGATCCTGGTCACGTCACGCCTCCAAGCGGTGGTACTCCGCATGGTGGATTTTGGGGGTGTGACAGATTGGTATCAGAGCCATTGGTTATAGTGAACTTGGTTTTAAAAAGGGAAAGGCTTTTTGATAAAACCAGACTATAACCTGTACAGTGCTCAACGATCCACAACGACGCTTCGCTCCACGTGCAAGACTCGACACCATAAGTGGTATGATTTATGTTATATTGTCGGTTAGATAGTTCTCATTGTGCATTAGATAATGTGATAATTGCTATTTGAACCTTGTGTGCTTACTCTCTAATGTCGTCCCACACTTACGCACTTTCGCGACACTTTCCTCACTTACGTTGCTTCGTTATAAAGATCATGAGCGGACGCGAAGGACGTATCAACCTCACTCAAGCCCAGTTGACGGCTTTGATCAACGAACGAGTTGCGGAGGCACTCGCAGCTAACCCTGCAGGAGGTATAACCTGCCATATCAACCCACCTTAGGACGTTTAGATCCTACCTTCACAAACCAACCCTCATGCTTAATATTGTCCTTTATCCTCGCACAACAGGTCAACATGCTCAACCTCCTGTGTGCACAGCCGACCTACCACTTTCAGTGGCACCGAAGGAGCAGTGGGCCTTCTTCACTGGTTTGAAAAGCTTGAGTCTGTTTTCGAGATGTGCGAATGCCCCGAAGACCGTAGGGTGAAATATGCTACCGGAACACTTGAGGGAGCTGCGTTAACCAGGTGGAAGGCACAGGTTCAACTACTAGGACTGGCAGTTGCTAATGCCACACCCTGGAATGGTTTCAAAGAGCTGATCAAGGAGGAGTACTGTAGTCGGGATGACATCCACAAGCTAGAAGTGGAATTTTACAATTTGAAGATGACGGGGTCTGAGATTGAGGCGTATACTAAGAGGTCAAACGAGCTGGCCATCCTGTGTCCAACTATGGTGGACCCTCCCATCAAACGTATTGAGCTGTACCTCAAGGGCCTTGTACCAGAGATTCAAAGTCATGTAACTTCAGCCAACCTGGGTACCATTCAGCAAATTATCAAGTTGGCTCATCGTCTCACCGACCAGGCGGTGGAGCAAAACAGGCTACCCAAACGTATCAGTGCCACAGCTACTTCTGATGCACCTACCGATAACAAGCGAAAATGGGATGGGAACTCCGGAAAGGGGTCTACTTCAGTTCAGTCTCAGCAGCGAAAGACTGATGACTACCAGAGTCCTGGTCAGCAATCTTCTGGTAACCAAGGACATGGTGGATACCGAGGGAACCACCCCAAGTGCAACCGGTGCAACAAACATCACAGCGGGCAGTGCAACAAAGGTCGTTGCCTGAGGTGTAACAAGTTTGGTCATGAAGCAAAGGATTGCAGGAGCGCCCGACCAGCAAATCAGAATCGCCAACAACAACAACAAGCCCCACAGAACCACCAGCAGCAGCATCAGCAGGGAAATAAAGGATGTTTTCAGTGTGGCGCTGAAGGCCACTTTAAGAGGAACTGCCCCCAGCTGAACCAAAACCAGAACAATAACCAAGGAAATGGGAATAACAATGGAGGCAACAATGGAGGCGGCAATGGGGGAAACAACAATGGCAATGGGGCAAGGGGTCGTGTGTTCGTGATTGGTTAGGGAGAAGCAGGGAACGATCCCAACGTTGTGATGGGTAAGTTTCTTCTGGATGACTTCTTTGTTACTGTTTTATTCGATTCGGGTGCCGATACTAGTTATGTGTCCTTAAAAGTTAGCCAAATGCTTAAGCGCACCCCAACACTTTTGAACACCAAACACGCGGTAGAGCTAGCAAATGGTAAAAGTCTTGAAGTCACGCACGTAGTTAAAGGTTGTAACCTCGTCTTAGCTGGTCAGACTTTCCCTATCGATCTTATTCCTATCACACTGGGTAGTTTCGACGTCGTTATTGGGATGGATTGGCTATCTCATCATCAAGCGGAGATTGTTTGCAAGGAGAAAATCGTCCGCATTCCTCGTTCTGGTGAGGAACCTCTCATGATTCGTGGCGACAAGAGTGGTGTTGTCGAAGGCATCATCTCTTTCCTTAAGGCCCAGAAGTGTTTGCGAAAGGGCCACACTGCCATTTTAGCACTCGTTACTGACACATCAACGGAAGAGAAGAGAATTGAAGACATCCCTATTGTGCGCGATTTTCCCGAGGTATTTCCTGAGGAATTACCTGGTCTTCCGCCTCATCGCCAAGTTGAGTTTCAAATCAAGCTAGCTCCTGGAGCAGCGCCAGTAGCTCGAGCACCATATCATCTAGCTCCATCAGAACTCGAAGAACTGTCCACACAACTACAAGAACTCTTGGAAAAGGGTTTCATACGTCCTAGCTCTTCGCCCTGGGGAGCTCCAGTCTTGTTCGTAAAGAAGAAAGATGGTACTTTCAGAATGTGTGTTGACTATCGCAAGCTTAACAAGGTGACTGTGAAGAATCGTTATCCTCTTCCACGAATTGACGACTTGTTCGACCAGTTGCAAGGGTCGAGCTACTACTCTAAGATTGACTTGAGATCGGGATACCATCAGCTGAGAGTCCGAGATGAGGACGTCTCCAAAACAGCATTCAGAACCCGTTACGGCCATTACGAGTTTCTGGTTATGCCATTCAGGCTGACGAATGCACCAGCGGTCTTCATGGATCTCATGAACCGAGTGTGCAAGCCTTACCTGGATAAGTTCGTTATTGTGTTCATCGACGATATCCTGATCTATTCTAAGAGTCAGGAGGAACACGAGCAGCATCTACGACTTATGCTGGAACTTCTTCGAAAAGAACAGTTGTATGCCAAGTTTTCAAAATGTGACTTCTGGCTTCGCGAAGTCCACTTTCTAGGCCATGTGGTAAACAAGGATGGAATTCACGTGGATCCATCTAAGGTTGAATCGATCAAGAACTGGCCTGCACCTCGCACACCAACAGAAATCCGCCAATTCTTGGGTTTGGCAGGATATTACAGAAGGTTTATCAAGGATTTCTCAAAGATTGCGCAACTTCTCACTTCACTGACCCAGAAGGGTGTCGTCTACCATTGGGGTAATGCATAAGAATCCTCTTTTCAACACCTAAAGGATAGACTTTGTAGTGCGCCTATCCTCTCATTGCCTGAAGGCACAGATGATTTTGTAGTTTATTGCGACGCTTCCATCCAAGGACTTGGTTGCGTGTTGATGCAACGTGACAAGGTCATTGCCTACGCATCACGCCAACTCAAGGTTCACGAAAGAAATTACACTACGCACGATCTGGAGCTGGGAGCAGTTGTTTTCGCGCTTAAGATATGGAGACATTACCTGTACGGTACCAAGTGCACCATTTACACCGATCACAGGAGTCTCGAGCATATCTTCAAGCAAAAGGAGTTAAACATGCGTCAACGCCGATGGGTCGAACTCTTGAATGATTATGAATGCGCTATCAAGTATCATCCGGGCAAGGCTAATGTTGTGGCCGACGCCCTCAGTCGAAAGGATACTATACCTAAGCGTGTACGTGCGTTACAGCTTACCATCCAATCTAACCTTCCCGCTCAGATTCGTGATGCTCGGGTCGAAGCATTGAAAGCAGAGAACATCAGGGCTGAATCCTTACGAGGATCGAGGCAGCGGCTGGGACTAAAGGAAGACGGTGCCTACTATGTTAACGGACGCATCTGGGTTCCATTTTATGGCAACTTACGCGAGCTTGTGATGGATGAAGCACATAAGTCTCGTTATTTAGTGCACCCTGGTTCAGATAAGATGTACCACGACTTAAAGACTACGTATTGGTGGCCTGGCATGAAAGCCCACATAGCAACCTACGTCAGTAAGTGCTTGACTTGTGCGAGAGACAAGACTGAATATCAGAAACCATCAGGCCTACTCCAACAACCAGAGATCCCGACGTGGAAATGGGAGCAAATTTCCATGGATTTCGTTACTGGCCTACCTAGATCTCAACGCGGAAATGATACCATTTGGGTGATCGTAGATCGACTGACCAAGTCTGCACATTTTCTGGCCATCAAAGAAACGGATAAGTTTTCTACTCTTGCAGACATTTATCTAAAGGAAGTAGTGTCCAGGCACGGAGTGCCAACCTCCATCATTTCTGATCGTGACGCGCGTTTTACTTTAGAACTGTGGCAAGCAATGCACAAGTCCTTTGGCTCACGTTTAGATATGAGCACCACTTATCACCCACAGACGGATGGGCAATCTGAACGCACCATCCAAAGCTTGGAAGACATGCTTAGGGCATGCGTAATCGACTTCGGAAATGGCTGGGAAAAATACCTCCCGCTAGTGGAGTTTTCATATAACAACAGCTACCACACCAGCATTCAGGCCGCTCCGTTCGAGGCATTGTACGGACGCAAATGCCGATCACCTCTCTGTTGGGCAGAAGTTGGTGACAGCCAAATCACTGGCCCAGAACTTGTGGTAGATACCACCGAGAGAATTGCTCAGATACGACAGCGAATGGCGGCAGCTCGTGACCGTCAGAAAAGCTATGCTGATAAGGGAAGAAAACCACTCGAGCTCCAGGTTGGGGATCGAGTGCTACTCAAAGTCTCACCTTGGAAAGGTATAGTCCGCTTTAGCAAACGAGGAAAACTCAATCCGCGTTGTGACGGATCATTCGAAGTCACCGAGAAAATTGGCAAAGTCGCCTACAGGTTGAATCTACCTGAAGAACTCAGCGGAGTTCACAATGTCTTCCATGTGTCAAATCTGAAGAAGTGTCCGTCAGATGAGACCCTCATAGTTCCTCTTAAGGAACTCACAATCGACGACCAGCTGCGATTCGTCGAGGAACCAGTAGAAATTACGGATCGAGATGTTAAGATCCTCAAGCATACCAGGATACCTCTGGTCCGAGTTCGTTGGAATGCTCGACGTGGCCCAGAGTATACCTGGGAATGAGAAGACCAAATGAAACTCAAGTATCCCCACCTGTTTAAGAAAAACGCAACCACTGCTGAGGCTGAAGCTACTGCAGAATTTCGGGACGAAATTCCAAATCAACAGGGGGATGATGTGACACCCCAGGAAAATCAGGAAAACAACGCAACTTAAATAGCTCCCTCAGTAACCACGCGCTAAATTTCGGGACAAAATTCTCTTAACAGGGGGAGAATGTGACAACCCTCAAATTTACATGTAACCGTACAGTTTATTAATGATAAATAAAGTGCTTGATGACTGTGCTGAATCATTTAACTGCTCTCTGACTTACTGTGTTATACTTACATGTACTTGTTAATATACTAATAGTGTACTGAAAGGTCACTAACTAGTCCGTTATATTTTCCTGCGTGTTAAAAATAAAAAGAAAATAAAAAAAAACGTTGCAAAAATATATATGAAGGACGCTTCACGGATTAATTTAGCACTTTAACGAATCGGTATCTAACCGAACAACCGGACGATACCCGGAACACCAAAATAATGCTAGAAGCATTGTTTTTATTTTTCTGAGCAAGTTAGGGTCCCCAAATACCCTAACACCCGTTATATGTAATAACACACTAGTAAACTATTTAAACACCTAATTAACTAACTAATTCCTAACTATTAGTTGAAAACTAACCATGTGCCACCCCCCCTTTTGTAACCGATTGGTCCCCATGAGGGGGACACACCCTTACAATGTTAAATATTTTAATGATCCTTGTCTAATATCTTCTCAACACAATACCTTGTGGTTAAAATAATTAGATGGTTTATAAGAATGTACAAGGAGCACCACCATTTCATTCAAAGCATTTAACAAAAAAAAAAGTTTGATCTTTCTCACCCTCCCTTGGCTACTCTCGGCTGAAAGCTCACACCCACCCATCATCATCATTCAATTTCAATCTTGGCATTTTACATACATACAAGTGTGTTAGAGCTTATACGAGGAGACCCGGTGCTTACGGAATCGCAAGGACCCCTCTACGACGCTATTAACCACCCATTTTCCGTCTATTTTCTTCCCTAGCCTTGAGCTAGTTGTAAGTGCTTCTAATCACCTTCTTGTTCATGTTTGATGTGGTTAATAAGAGATTTGTCGGATAAAAATTATAAACACTAGAGAACAAAACTTAAAGTCTAGTAAAAATGATGAACATGGTGGTTAAAGAGTAAATATTAGTGTAAAACTTACAAAACTTGTTTTGTTATGATTCTTGGTTGATTATCTGATGTGTTGCTGGATTATATTGATGTTTGATGTTGTTACGATCACTAAACATAATTAACGGAATCAACCGAACACAAACTAGTAAGCTAGAGACTAAAAACAACAATCTGTCCATACTTTACAGCCAACTTCAGTTGGCTGTAAACAGGTCGTAAATTCAACGAAAAACCGATATTTTGAATCTAAAATATGTTATTATAAAGTACGGTTCTAATGGCACCGGAATCGTAATTTTTGGACTTCGTTTACTATTTTTAATGTGTCGATTTGTAACAACAGCTTAAGCTGAATTTTGACAGCAATAAATGGGTGTCATACTTTCAGTCATAACCTGAGTTTTGTGATGAATCGGACCATGAAATTTGTACAGTAGATGAAAACCGATGCATTTGTAATTACCCCACTGGAATTTCATAAATCGGACACTCGATGAATTTTTAATAAATTGTTCCGTGGACTGTGGTCAGAAATACATAAATCTGAGTTCAGTCCGGAATATGAATTTTTATAAAATATTGGTAATGAACCGGACCCCGATATTTTTACACAATAAAATATGGAACGTTTAAGACATCCTGTAAAAATTTGTGAATTTTTGGAATAATTTAACTATTTTATTAAAATGTCCGAAAACAACCGGTTTTGAATATTAATATTGAAATGACATAAGTTGTGACTCGCGTGTCTAAATGTCGAGTATGCTATCTGTGAATAATCTAACATGTTATATATGTTATGTGCATTATCGTATGTTTGATTTTGAGTGGGGAATGGATGAGAAACTTAGATGGGCATAAACCGTTAAAATGATGCATGTTGTGTGATAGATACGTGTAGGAACTTTGTGTTCTATTTGAAAGTCACTAAATGACTAACTGGTAATCATATTAGGACGTGATTGACCGACCTTGACCGTTAGCTATATTTGAGAATCTAACCGAGCAAACCGAGGTGAGTTCACACACTTTCTAAGGCATGGGATTCCAGGTGGTTTGGGAACGGGTTAAAGAATTAAAACTAAATCTACATATCCTCCTTGGGTAGGATATGTACGGCCATCCTCCATAGAGTGGATGCCATTATTAATCCTACGAATTCTCCTGGTTCAGAATATGTACGTTCGTCCTCCTGGTGCAGGACAACAACCTTAAAACTAGCTAGACAAAACTCTATCATAAGTCCCTCTTCATATCGACTTAATCGCCGAGGCCAATGGCGAGCGGGTCATTAGTTAATAGCGCTATTAGGTTTAACAAACCTCACACCGTGCCGTTCGGACGTGCGTGTACTAATGGACTATGGCAAACTGTCAGTGATGATAGACACTGATGTAGGGCACAACTATTGTTCGTAGTAGTCGATATCATACCGTCTAGTAGTTCACACGGGGAAAGCTCCCACTTATTATGGATACGGTTTGGGTAAAGAAAAAAAAAAGGAAATGGTTAAACATACTTTCAACTTCGGGGTAACCCCCACGGCAAATAAGCCAACGAAAGTCAAACCACGTTTTTCAGAAACAACTTAAAACCAAACAACCAAACGTGAACTCACTCAACTTTGTTGTTGACTAGTTGTTACATGCCTACAGGTCGCTAAATGCTTGGAGCTTGCACGAGGAAGGAGTCGTTGTGGTGTACGGACTGTTATGTTCCGTGCTTACTATTTAAATCCTTATGAACTTATTAAGCTTGCGTTTTGAACTGTGAACTTATGTTTCGAACTCACGTTTTATGCTTCCGCTGTTATCTTAAAATCGGTTACCTTCTTTAGGTCACCAATCGTATTGTGCTTGGTCTTATTTACGTAATTGAGTTGTTCAATATGATTGGTGGCTCGATCCTGGTCACGTCACGCCTCCAAGCGGTGGTACTCCGCATGGTGGATTTTGGGGGTGTGACACAAGGGCTCCTGGGATGCTCCAAAAAAGGGGGAAGATTAAGAACCCTAGTAAAGAAAGTAAAGCACCACCTCCTGGTCTGACTGAATCTTCTACACCAAATGGGCCACCTGAAACTTCATAGAAGATTAGGGCTATTAGTGGTAAAAGAGTTAGTTTGGGGTTTGATTTCTTGTCAGTAATGTTGTGATCATTGGTCAAGATTGGATTTTTATTTGAACCTATTCAATTCAAGAAAGAATGAATCTTGAATGATCCAAACAGTATTTTAGCTTTTGGGTGCTATGTAAACACCATGTTCTTGATCAATGGGATCAAGTGAATGTGGTAAAAGGAATCAAGATGAATTTGTTTGTGGAATAAAGAAAGAGACGGATGGGTGTTTAGAGAGAGAGAGAATGCAGAGTTTATATATTATATAAATTTTTTGTATTGTAACAACCCGATTTTTTGAAGTCAAAGTCAAAAGAAGAAAAGTTCGGGGGGGTCGGGCTCCCCTCCCGGCCCCTTCAAAGCATCGCCCTTGCATATATATATATACACACACATCTTATCTGATCACTGTTTTTGTTTGTTGTAGGAGCTAAATAATCAGAGACCACCAACGCCTAACCATTGACAGAAACTCACTTGCATATATCAGAGTGGTGATATATTATTTGGGGATTTTGGTTAAGTTTTCAGGTGGCACAAAAGATTAAGATTACTTTTGTGTTTATCAGACAAAATTACAAGTGATATATTTGGAGTACATATAGCTTTGTACTTGGACTCTTATCCTAAACCATCCTACATCCCTTAACCAAGCTTATGCGTTTGCCAAACTTATAGAAGACAAACTGACCATATCCGGCGCTACCTACCTTGCCACACCCACCACCGACCCAACGTTTGTTGAACGCCCGTTCCACATCGCCGCATGCAATAACCCTCAAAAACTTATAGTGATCAAGGTTTTTTGTAGTAAACCACCCGCATGTAGTTTATTACATCGTAAACCACCATGAAGCAATACTGAAATGTAGCAAGTTCCTAAATAGTTTTCCATCTGTTTATGCATCAACTATCTATGCAAATGGATTCCTCCCAGCAGCTGTGACACCAGTTTCCTGACTTTAACTGTCTAGAAAAGTATAAAGATTAGATCAGTCAGTATAACATAGTTATGCATAGAGGTAGCAAAATGGGCAACAACACTATTGTTAAAAAGTAATCTAACTTTTCTTAATAAATCACCAGTGTGACCGCTTGCCTAGTTGGGTGATAGGTCAAAACCGATAATTTTCAACTGTCGAAATGGGTCATTTTTCAAAAAACAGTTATAAATAAATAGTGTGTCAAATGTGATTATAAAATGACATTTTTCAGTAATAATCCAAATTTTCAATGAAATGAGAAAGAAGTTTAATCTATTAGAAATACAGTTTGGGGCACTTTCGACCCATTTCACCAGTTTCCTTTCAGGCTAGTTTTATTAATGTTTAAACCCATTAATTAGGGATTTAACATAACCTTAAATTGCCACATTTACACAAATATCCACACTACAACATATATATAATATATGTGTGTGTTGGCAAATAGCCCTTTGGGGGCGCGCCCCAAGGATCGCCTTGCGCCTTTGACAACTATGATATATATATATATATATAGATAAATAGAGAGATATACATACCAGGAAGAAAGGTTAATCTGTCATCTAGGCATCTACTGACTGATCAAAATAAGTCGGCTGGAATCCCACAATATCCTTGTTTTACCAAGGATCTCTCTCGCCTGGAGAAATGTGGTCATGATATCAGTTGGGTGCGGGAGCGGGCTGCCGTCCCACACCTCAAGATCCGTAACATCCAACACACATAGCTTTAATTCATCCAAATTCTTTTCAAACCATACACCTCTGGTTTGATGTATCTTTCCTCTTCCGATCTCTTCACCATCAGGGTCCGTGAACATAACAGTTTGCCCAACCTTACGTTCAAAACGATTTGTGGGGGCCGCAACAACGTCCATAGCAGCTTCGCGGGCTCGTTTGGCCTTGCGGTTACTCAACCTGTTGGTATATGCATGGGTTGATTTGGGTTATGATTTATCTCTAATGGGTAAAAAATGCGTAAAACTAAAAATAAAATAGCTAAAAAGAAAACGGGTCGAATGGGTTAGAGTTGGTCAAAGTGCATTGTTAATGAATAGCAGTATCAACTATACTGAAACTGTTTATTTACAATAACATAGTTCATCAAATAATTAAATATAACATAGTTTATAAAAAAAATGCAAATTGGACTTAAATAATGTAATCTGGCTGTTTTGGCCAATAATAATCCAACTGAGTTTATTCTCACTAGTGGTTAAAAATAACTTAAGGGAGTTAAGTTTTTTGACCCGTTGCCCAACCAAACTGATGCGTTCTTTTTTCATTTATACAAAATTCGGTATACTTCAGATTCTTGACTACCACAATATTATTTTCTATTAAACAATAATACAGGACAAGCTTTCTTACCAATTCTTTAATTGGGTTGCGGTAACTTCTGAACCCTGCAAAAGCAGATTTCAAAAAAAAAAAAAAAAGATTTAATAAAAAAATAGAAAGCTTAAATCAAAAACTAAAAAGTATTAATTTGTTACATACATGAAGACTCGATATAGCGGCCAAACGATGTAAAGAACGGTCTTTCATCCGCAAAACAGGCTGATGAAGTAAAGCCTCTTCAATGATATCAATTTGCTTATCATTCATTATGCTTCTTCTCCTGTTCTTTTGGTGTGTTTCCTCATTTCGAAACTCTTCAACATCTGTGACGCTGATATTAAATGGTTCAATGTTTCGATCCCCACTATTTTCACCTAAATCTATCCTTCTGCTTCTTCTCCTTTTCTTAATCGGAAGTGTTACGGATGGGCCCTCTTCATGGTTACCAGCTGTGTCATGTTCATCAGAGTTGTTATGAACATCCTAAAAATGAGTGTCAAACCATTACATTCATATTAGTAATGAAGTTTAAAAAATAACTAAACAATCTTCTGTAGTTGGAAAAAACTCATGGGTCGATCATGATGGGTACAAATCAATGGGTAATATTATGTATCGGTAGATCACAACTGGTTGGCCCGAAACACTTTTTGTCAAAAATGTATGTTTATCTTATAGATAGCGTGTCACATATAATTAAACTTTTAGAATAAAATCATTTACGAGGTTTTATGCAAAGTATTATGGGTGTCTTTCAACCCGTTTTTTAGTAAAAAAAGGTTATTTACGCTTTTGACCCATTAGAGATTATAAACATCCCGAATCAACACATTCACAAGAAAATGGGTTGAAATGGCAAACTTAGATTAATGGACAAATTAGCACAATTGTTTAAAAGTGACCCATAGCATACTCAAGTATGTTTTATTTTAACAAATGCATGATTATAGTAGTAATTATTTTGTAATCATATTTAATGTATAAATTATCTATGAATATCAAGAGTGTTGATGGGTCAACCCAACCATAACTACCCAATAAACAGACATTATAACTACCCAATAAACAGATGAAATATGAATTACTTTTACCATAATTGTGTGGCTAGCGGATTCTTGAGCCGTAGGTGGTTTCTCTAGTTGACTAACGAACCACCTAAATAAACAAGATAAAAACGAATAAATCAAGTAATATATGATGTTTCTAGCATCCTGGGCCAAATACACGTGTATGCTCTGAGATCGTTCATAAGTTACTATTTAAGTATCATTGATATATAAATAACCATAAGTCAGTTGAATTATACTTATAACGTATACAACTGCATAAATCGTTTATTTAAAGATTTAGATTATGATTATAATAATATTGTTTTTGTAATCATAATTAACACATTAGTTCATAAAAAGTTACTTAAACTGATAAAAAAAGTTCACCTGAGAACATTCACATTTTCTTCCTGTAGATAATTAGGCGTCATAGATTCTGCATAAGTTGATAAGGAAGCTACAAAACACAGATGTAATATAAACAAACCACATTTGTTTCTTATAACGATTGCATAAATATATACGCATTATGGATTTATTGGGGTTGTATTTATTTCAAATGAGCCGAATAAAAAATAGCTAAAAAGGCAACGGGTCAAAGAGGTTGAAGCCATTAGCTACCAAGCATCTATATTTTAAACATTTGACCCTCTAAATTGTTTTATTCAAAAAATTAGATTACTTTTGAAATAATATGGTTTTTATGATTACAAACTAACACTTCAAGTTCTTTATATAGAATATGATAATGCACAAGAAAGTGTTTATGGGTCAACCGACCCGGCCAGTAGTGAAAAGTGACCCGTTACCCTACCCACCCATCTTGGCATCTCTAACTTCTTATCAGTTGAAGGAAGTGTTGAAATCGAAATATATACATAGGTTTTTTCTTGCGGCATCTGTTCTTTCAACAGCAAAACCAGATAAAGAAGATTCCATTTGCAAGCACTCGAGAAACCCATTGATAAAGCGAGCATTGTCCTCTGCACAAAGAGAGATATTGGTCAAGAACATGCTAAATCATTCTAATCAGAATATTTGGCATACTAATCCTTTAAAAAAGAATTTGTACCAAAAGTACACGTTTTGACCCGTTATATGTTTTGACCGTTAACAAAGGCATATACTGATGAAGTGATGATATATATGAGAACAATTACTTTTTCATAAAGTTGTGCTCACATGTAAAAATCGGCTAGATTATTTACCTTCGGTGTAACAACATGTGGGATTGGTTAGAACTTGGACCAGTAACGATGACCTCTGAATCGCGTAAGGCGTTTGAGGAGCCTGACAGTTACTCCAAGTAGAATGTTGGACGTTGAATTCTGAGGTCAAACCCAATACATGTCCAACTGCTAATGTGGGATTAAAATCCACAACAATCTCCTCTTCAGCAGGCTCAAGATCATAGGAACACCAAGTGGATAAGAACTCTCTTTGAGGCTGTGAAAGCACTCGGGTCAAAAGTTCTGTCTGCATGGATGTACAACAACAGTTACAAATTCGACAAAGTTGGTTTGGGTCAAAACGACCTCTATTCATGTTCGTTCATTTAACTAAACAAAAGAAATTTCTTGTTCGTGTTCATTCATTCATTCATTAAACGAACGAACACAAACGAACTTCCTGCTGAATGGTTCACGAATAGTTCGTTGAACATTCCTTTGCAGCCCTACAAATAAGTAAACATATTTATAAAAGCTTACCAAGTTACGGACTATGAAAGTTTTGAATCCAGAAGCACCAGAGAATATTTCTGTTAGCTTCATTACATTAAGTAGCAAAAGTCCATTTGTTTGGCTTTTCAAATCCCCATCACACATCATATCTAGCACTTCAATCACCTAAAGAAGTTTGTATATGTATAAGCAGAATGTCCACTAACAATTTTCAAAAAATCTAAATTATAAGAGATTTGAAAAGTTAACCTTCAAAACTGTTGCCTGAGCAAAACCCTTGCCTTGAGGGGTGCTGGAAGCCATATCCATGAAAGATGAGCTTTCTGCTTGACAAAGTAGTAGCATCTGGAGAAAAAATCGTTGAAAGTAACTAAAAAAGCATTGAACAAAATAAAACTTGATACAATAATGTCTACACGTGATTGGGCTTACGATAGATAAAACTTTTGCTTTAAGCCTATTAACCACACTTTCAAGAATTGGATCATCATGCTGTGGCAGGTTTAAGGTGTCTTGAACCAACCGAAAAACAGCACCTCCTCCACATAGTTCCTAGAGAACAACAGAATATAAATAATCAGTGTTAAATATATTGGAAAAATGTTTATTGTACTCAGAAAATATATTTTTTTCTGTAAATGATTTAGGATGTTTTAAGCGTTGAGAAGAAGAAAAAAAATTTGGTCAACCCTTTGACCCATTTGACTTGTTTATAAGCTATTATTTTATTTGACCTTCTTTTCTACGAGGCGCTCCCGAAATAACAGTTGTTTGCATAGTGATTGAATAAACTGTACAGAAGATTCACAAAGATGGAAGAGACAGTAGACTTCATTATTGGACTGCATGGAGAGTTAATACACTGTGTTGTCGGCTTCGCTTGAAGAAGATTAATAGTTAAACGTACAGCAGTAAGAGCTGCCGTTGTGAAGTCAACAACCTGACAAACAAATGTAATCATCAGCCACCCATTTCAACAAAAGATTTCAATACAAAAAGCTATAATGCAGATATAAAGATTGTGTCACCTCAGGATGTGCAAGTAGAACATCAGCGATGTCTTTCCACTCTGACGAAATGAAGGCTTTAAGTAAATACATACTATTAGACAACAGCGCTGAGTACAGGACCATCTGGCTTAGACCATTAATTTTCTGTAACACCAAAGTTATGTTTCAGTTCTATTTACCAATTTTTTTTTGAAAAAAAAGTAAAAAAAAATATGTAAAGAAAAGAGTTAAACCTTTCCTAACTGACTAAGAACACGAATCATGTTAAATATGGAATTAAGCATCTCTTGTTGTACAACCATATCTTCAACGAAAACCTACAGCATGAAAAATCTATATCTATATATATAATAAACAAAACCATTGGGGGACACATGTCACCCATTGGTTTAAGCCAAATAAGCAGCCTATGTGGCAGTACATGTGGCATAGCTAGAATTGAAGGATTGGGCAAGCTTCTTTCATACGATTCATTATTGTCTCTCTCTCTCCAATTAAACCCTAATAAAAAATCGTCTGTCTCTCTCTCTCTCTCTCAATACCATCGGCGACAACCTTCAATCGGATCTTTCATTCATCATTCAACGGATTTCAAGCCTCTAAACTTGACGGTAATCGTGATTTTGTGGTTTGATTCTGTAGGTCCCTCGGAGGTTGAGGTTTAACCTATTCCTTGCTATATCTAACACACTAGCGAGTGCGGAATCCAAGCTAGCATGCAAACCGGGAGTAGAACAAGCACAAACACAAGACACACAATATTCACCTATTAACACCACTTGTATTAAACGTATGAAAGGTTCCGGTTACAAGCACAATGTTTACAAAAGTGTTTTGCAAACTCTCTAAGTGTGTGTGTGTGTTTTGACAGAATGCTCTCAACAGAATGCTCTCCTTCTATCTTTCTGTCTAACTTGTGAGTGTCTCCCAAATGTCTAAACTGAAATGAACACAACACATGGGTATATATACCCGAACACAGCATGTCTGTGTCGAAGGATCAGATGGATGATCGAAGGATCATCTATCGACCAGAAACCTGTCGAAGGATCAACATGTACCTCGAAGGATGAGATCTTTCGAGGTCCATCCATCGAAGGCTATCTTTCGAGCTCATCGAAGGATATAAGCCATCCTTCGATGATCTATCCTTCGACTTAGACATCTTACAAACATTTTCTAACTGTTTGACCAAGTCAAACCGGAGGATGGTTGACTTAGTCAAACTTACAGGACTAACGAAGACATCGTTTTACATCGTTACAAAATACAGACAAAGTACAGACACAAGTGCACCAACAAACTCCCCCTTGGCTGTAGCTTTGTCTCTAGCTTTGTCTCGATCTTTATAACTTGAGCTTTGTCTCGATCTTTGTGTCTTCAACTTTGACGTCCTTTCAAGTCTTCAATGTCGGAGGATCTTTAAAGTCTTCACGTCTCGAAAGCAGAAAGTGTATCAACAAACTCCCCGTTTCATGTAGGAAGTGTGTTGGCAAACTCCCCCTTAACATAAGCTCCCCCTTGAGTTATGCTCGTGAAATACTTGTTCGTTATGAAGTGAGATCCTTGTGGTATTGATGATGGTCAGCGGCAACTCGATCATCTTCATCTCTTGAGTGCCTTCACGTCGTGTCTTCATTCCGAGGCTTTGTCATCGACCATGTTCTCCTTGCCTTTAGAATCTGCACATGCAAGAAATCTAAACGCGTAATGAGAACAACTGCTTGGAATATCATAAGCAAACGACACACATGTGACCATTGTTCAATCAAACACCGTCCGACAGTTTGAAAGTTCAATAAAATTTATCAATTTCAGGTTTTTAACTTTCAAAACTTGCAAATTTCGACCGTTTATGAAGATTTAGTCGTTTCGGTTTTCGTTCAGGTTTCAGGTAACGAAGACTCGAGCTCCAACATCGTACGATCGAAAATAAAATAGAAATAAAATCTTTTTGGCTTTTTGAATATTTCAAATTTAAAGACTGAAAGCAGTAAATAAATATATACAGACATTCTTTTTGCGAGTTTCGAGGGTAAGAGAATCATATCAGTGTACGGTCATGCCAAAACGTTCTTGTTGTTCAATTAATTAACATTAAGATAAGCATCCTATAACAATTATCGGTATTGTTGTCCACATAAACTCAACTTATCATTTGTAATCATGGCGAGGGGATACGTTAAGGTATGATTTATACTTACCGACCGGTGTTCATCCACATCACGACACATTCCCGTATCAAGGTATGCACGAGGGTTCATCTTACCGGTGAGTATACCGATTATCATCTGTTTGACCGTATATGATGTGAGATTCTCACTTATTTTGATTTGAAAACAAGCCCTATGTGATAGAATCACTTATTGATGAGGAACTTGATTTTCGTATGCATGAGGGCACAGGAGCAAGTCCGTGAACAGGTCAGTACTTTCGTACAGCAGAGAGACGAACTTGACTCCCGGAAAGAATTTGTGATATTTTATCACTTATTTGTTTGGACATGTGATTGTTTATCACTTATTGAGGTCGTATGCAATATGTACACGTATGTATGGTATCATGGAAGATCTAGACTTGCGTCCCCGTTATTTTTCGGTAAAAGATACAACCATGATACCCAGATGATAAGCAGCATAAAGACCGAATATCTCAGAACCTCGGCAATCTCTCAAACGAAATTTCGGTACCAAGACCATATGCCAATGAATGGTTCCCACCCAGTCTTCAGTCGAATTAAGTTTATATCACCCTGCACACTTTAAAATGATTGTGAGCCTACCGATACATCTTATATAGAGCTGCTTATCGTTTTTCAATTTAGGGTTTAAAGAGGTTTAGACAGACCACCGATGTACTATCATTTTCTCTTTTGCTCGCCAGGAAACTCATTTTTGATTTTCTATTGTTTTTGTGCTTTTGAAATTTTTCGATGTTTTTGGATTTTTCAAATTTGGATTTACTCCCCCTAAAATCAACAAACTAAGATAAATTTAAAACACAAAGGTAATTACAAAAATGATTTTCCGATGTTGGTTTTACTCTTGCTTGACCTTAATGCCGTTTACCAATAATAAGTAGTCAAATCTTGATTTGTCAAATGCTTTGGTAAAAAGGTCGGCACGTTGGTCATCGGTGTGGACGTAAGCAACATCGATTAGCCTTTTCTCAAAGCAATCACGTATGAAGTGATACTTAATATCGATGTGCTTAGTCTTTGAATGCTGCACAGGATTTTTAGTGATCTGTAAGGCAGCAGAATTATCAACGTAAATAGGAGTAGTTAGGAATTCAAAACCGTAGTCACGCATTTGTTGTTGGATCCATAGGACTTGGGAGCAACAACTTGAGGCAGCAATGTATTCAGCTTCGCATGTTGATGTAGCGACACAGGTCTGTTTCTTGCACTGCCATGTGACTAGGCGATTTCCCAAAAACTGACATCCAGCCGTTGTGGATTTGCCGTCGATTTTGCATCCGCCAAAATCAGAATCACTGAATGCGATCAAGTCAAAGTTATTATCCCTAGGGTACCATAGACCGGTGTCAGGGTAACCCTTCAAATAACGAAAAATCCTTTTTACAGCTGCAAGATGTGAGGCCTTCGGGTTGACTTGATATCTGGCAAGCAGGCACGTTGGGTACATTATATCTGGTCTTGATGCTGTGAGGTACATAAGAGATCCGATCATCGCGCGGTAGTGTGAGGGGCTAACATCTTGACCCTTCAAGTCTGGAGTAATTCCGTGATTTTGCGGCAATGGGGTACCGATGGGCGTTGCATCAGACATCTGGAAACGGCTCAAGATGTCACCAACATATTTAGTCTGATGGATGAATATCCCAGACTCAGTTTGTTGTACTTGTAGGCCCAAAAAGAAAGTCATTTCCCCCATAGCACTCATCTCGAATTTATCCTGCATAATGCGCTCGAAATTCCTACACAAAACATCATTAGTAGAACCAAATATAATATCATCAACGTATACCTGTACCAGTAGAAGATCTCCATCTTGTTCTTTGATGAAGAGAGTACAGTCGATAAGGCCTCTGCGAAATCCATTCTCCAGCAAATAATTAGATAAGGTTGCGTACCAAGCTCGCGGTGCTTGATGAAGACCATAGAGAGCTTTGTTGAGCAACCAAACCCGATCGGGATGGATAGGATCTTCAAAACCTGGAGGCTGTTCGACGTACACCTCTTCTTCCACTACACCATGTAAGAATGCACTTTTCACGTCCATCTGGTATACCTTGAAACCTTTGAATGAGGCATAAGCCAGAAAGATCCGAATTGCTTCTAGACGTGCAACAGGTGCATACACTTCGTTGTAGTCGATTCCTTCTATCTGACGAAAACCTTGAACGACTAGCCTTGCTTTGTTTCGAATAACGATTCCACGGTCATCCTTTTTGCATTTAAACACCCAACGGGTACCAATCTTCTTGTAACCAGCAGGTTTCTCTACGAGTTTCCAGACACCAAGCTTCTGGAATTGCTGCAGTTCTTCCTGCATTGCTTCAACCCAAGAGCTATCTTTCAATGCTTCTTTCCAAGTTCTTGGCTCTTCCTGTGAGACATAACACGCGAAAGACCAATTGTTTTGTTGCCCAGATTCTCTGATAGCTGCATACAAGCCTGCATTGTTGTTGTTCCGCAACATGTTTCTTGTTTGAACGCCACTTTGCACATTTCCGATGATGTTTTGTTGAGGATGGGTATTATGAATCCTTGTCTCTGGATTATCTTGAACTGAAATGTTTGTACCCAGATTGTTGAGATTGAGATCAACAATTAATTCAATGCCCGGAATTGACGAAGAGGATGATGCAGTAGCTTCAGCTGTTCCAGGGACGCCCACTGGAGGAGTACCCTCTGAAGTACCATGAACTGCTGTTATTGGGGCTTCTTGATCTGCATCGAGAAATTCATCATCCTCTGAAGATTCGTTCAATTCGGTAGCATCGTGAAAATCCTCATTGTCGAGAGCATTGTTGTTCACTGAAGATGGTTCTTGATTGACAATAATGGGACGAACCAACGGTGAATCTGTTGCATTGTCACTCTCGAAAAACATCCTTGCCGCAGCATTTTCTTCAACTGCTTCAACATTGATCGAATTGAAAAAGTCATCGTACTCAAACATCCAAGGCTGACCAGGATTTTTGACTGGTAAAGTGTGCCTTTGTACTCTGACTTCAGACCATTCCTCGACCCTTTTAGTCTCTAGATTCCAGACTCTTAAGTTTGGGGTGGAATACCCAAGAAAGTATCCCTCAATGGCTCTTGCCCCAAACTTTCCATTAGGATCGATTATTGTGCACGGAGCTCCAAACGGTTCAAGATATGACAAATCTGGTTTCCGTTTGTTAATAAGCTCAAAACAGGTCTTGTTGTGCCTTTTGACTGTAAGGACTCGGTTCAACGTATAACATGCAGAGGCCACAGCTTCAGTCCAGAAGGGAATCGGCAACTGTGACTCTACCAACATAGTCCTAGCAGTCTCGATCAATGTGCGGTTCTTACGTTCAGCGACGCCATTCTGTTGAGGAGTATAAGCTGCACTAAATTCGTGAAGAATACCCTTTGAAGTGCAAAACTCCGCCATGGCATGATTTTTGAATTCAGTACCATTATCGCTACGTATCCGCCTAACCTTCAACTTATATAGATTCTCAATCTGAATGATCAAGTTTTTGATAATACCGAAGGTTTCACTCTTATGTGCCATGAACGCCACCCAAGAAAATCTTGAATAATCATCAGTTATCACAAGGCAATATTGATGATTCCTGATGCTTTTGTGCTTGACAGGACCGAACAAATCCATGTGTAAACGTTCAAGAGGAACTGCCACCGTGTTGACTTTCTTTGTAGGGTGTCGCTTCTTCGTTTGTTTTCCTTTCTGGCACGAGACACAGACGTCTTGAAGATGGAAGTTTTTAAGAGGAACACCATTCACTAATTCATTTGACACCAAATGATTCATTTTGCGTAAGTGAATGTGACCCATTCGTCTGTGCCAAGAGATTGTGTCTTTTTCTGTGGCTTTGGAAACGAAACATGTTGCTTGTGCAGACGTTGTGATAGCTTGGCTCATATCAAGGACATACAGATCATTTATCCTTGGAGCTGACAAGAGAATCCATTCTTTTGGAATTTTGAAGCCGGGTTTCAGCACATAACATCCATTTGCATCAAAGTGTACTGAGAACTGCTTATCACAAATTTGAGAAACACTAAGAAGATTGTGATCAAGCTGTTGTACGAAGTTGATCTTGTCAAAACTAACAACCCCGTTGGAAATCATTCCTTCGCCCGTAATATATCCGCCCTTATCTCCAGCAAAAGCAACATAACCTCCTCTAATAGATTTGACGTCGTAGAGAAGCTTCATGTCGCCTGTCATGTGCCTGGATGCCCCACTATCAACAATCCAATGACTACTGATAGTTCCTCCTGGAACACCCTGCACATGAACTCACACAATTAGTTGGAGATGGGGACCCAAGCCATTGTGGTCTTGGGTCTTCCATTTTCATCAATAACAATAACTTCTATTCTTTGATGATTTGAAAATTGTGATGGTCCCCCTGAATTTTTAACCGTTTTTGGTTTCCAGGTCTGTTTTGTTATACCAGTGTTATTCTTTAAAACCTTAACTTCATGGTTGTCTGAAGTTTTTAAATTGTTTGGTTTGACAGAAACAGATGGTTTGTTAACCACATCGGTTTTAATCGCCTTTTCAATTTTCTTGACCTGTTGGCGTTTCTGTTTCTTTTCCCTTTCTTTTACAAGGCGGGGATCTTGTTTTGATGAAACAGATCGCTTGCGGTCAATTTGGTCACGGGGATCATCTTCTTTGGCTTTCAACTTATGAAGATACGGGCAATTTCGAATGATATGCCCAATTGTACCACATTCAAAACATGATCTTCGTTCAACAAACCCCGAAGTATCATGTGGTCGTCTTGCCGATGATGAAGATGAACTTTGTGATCTCGAAGTACTAGGTTTCGAACAACTTGGTTCATTTCTTTTCATCACAGTTGCTTTCTTGACAAAATCTAAGATAGATTGATTTTCAAACGTTTCAATTTTGTCCGTTCCTTTAGATTTCACAAAGTTCACATTCTTTTTCTTCTTTTGATTCGGCTTCCTTTGACCTTGAGCTGGTAATTTCCCTTTTGGTTTGGCATGATTTTGCTGTTTTTGCACTGTTGGTAATTGTTGATTGCCAAATTGTTTTCTAACTTCAGCCTTTGGGATAGGAGGGCACTGTGTCACAGTAACATGTGGTCCTGTCTTTCCCAAAAACTTGTTTGTCGAATTTTCAAAGACTTTACTGATTAAAGATTGATTAACATTTTTAATAGGAAAATCTTTGTCTGAGTAAATTTTATCATCACCAACAAGAGTGTACAGCAAATCCACACTCTCCGACTCTTTTGCAGATGTGGACTCGGTCGGAACAGTCTTAGCAGGTTTTGCGGGAGGATCACATAGAATATGATTCTCAAGAGGTATGTCCTCTTCTTTGATTACCGCATCAGACTTTTCCGAATCAGTATCATCAGATTCATCATCAGAAGAATCAGTATCCTCAATCACAATTGGAGGTTTCTGATTCGGTTCAGCAGAAGACACACATGTATCTGCTGACACATCTGAATCCGATGATACTTCCTTCTTGTATCCGAGTCCTGTTGCAAATTCATTAACATCTAGAGGAACAGATGGTTCAAAGTGAGTTCTATACTCCTCATCAGGCAGAGCATCATAATTGTCTCTCACGGGTGGTGGACATTTCTTATATCCAATGCATGTGACATCCCGTTTCTCTTTCTGTACATCAATGATGTGATCCAACACATAGCTAGAGCTCAAATAACTGTCTAGCTTAAGCTGGATCGCCTCACTTTCAGTTTTCACACAAGCCATTTCCTTTTGCATTACCTCAAGGCGAGTTATATACAAATTAATGTCAGTTTGTTTTCTGGAAACCATTTTTGTCAGCTCAGTTTTATCTTTCTTTAATTTTTCAATCATCGATTTAAACTCCTTTTCATGGTTTTCATAAAACATATTGGCTTCAGTGCACTTGGAAAGATCCACGGTTAACTTCTGATTGTGGATGAATGTCACATCATATTTCTCTTGCAAAGCCTCGTGTTTGCTTTGCAACTCACACCACTTATCATTCAATGAAACATGTTTGTCTTGCAAGTCAAACAAACTAGCTTGTAAGGCATCATGTTTGCCTTGCAACTCAGACATGCTTGTCTCTAAATCAGCACATTTAACATGTAATCTATCACAATTATCACAGCTAACAGAAGTGGGTTCATCGACACATACCTGACTTGATGAACTGTCGACATTAGCCATAAAGGCTGAATGGAGAGAAGACGAAGAATAATGTAGGTCCGGCTAGGGGAGGATCTAGTCGCCTAATCCTTGTGTACGAACCACTCCGGTTGTGCGGAATCCAACCGAAATAGCAAATCGAGATAGACAAAGCACAAAGATAAACACACAAGACTCAACGATTAACACCACTTGTATTAAACATATGAAAGGTCCGATTACAAGCACAAGGTTTACAGATGTATTCTATAAACTCTTTCTATCTTTCGTGTGTGTGTTTTTGAACAGAATGCTCTCACTTTGTCTGAAATGTCTAACTCTTTTAAAAATGAACACAACACACGGGTATTTATACCCAAAACAGCAGGTCTGGTCGAAGGATCAGATAGGATGATCGAAGGATCATCTATCGACTAGAAATAGCTCGAAAGATCCACATGTACCACGAAGGATGATATCCTTCGTGGTCCATCTGTCGAATGCTGTCTTTCGAGCTCATCATCATCGAAGGATATAAGTGATCCTTCGATGACCATCCTTCGACTCAAACACATTACAACCAAAATGTTGACTGTTTGGCCAAGTCAAACCAGGAGGATGGTTGACTTGGTCAAACTTACAGGACTATAAAGACATCGTTTTACATCGTGACCGAATACAGACAAAGTACAGACATAAGTGCACCAACAAACTCCCCCTTGGCTGTAGCTTTGTCGCTGTAGCTTTGTCTCGATCTTCATTCTTGTAAGTTCTCGTGTCTTCAAGTCTTTGACTTCTATTCAAGTCTTCAATGTTGGAGGATCTTCAAAGTCTTCACGTCTTGAAAGCAGAAAGTGTACCAACAAACTCCCCGTTTCATGTAGAAAGTGTGTTTGACAAACTCCCCCTTAACATAAGCTCCCCCTTGAGTTATGCTCGTGAAAGTCTTGATCTTTATGAAGTGAGATCCTTGTGGTGTTGATGATGGTCAGCGGCAACTCGATCATCTTCATCACTTGAGTGCCTTCACATTGTGTCTTCATTCCGAAGCTTGTCATCGACCATGTTCTCCTTGCCTTTAGAATCTGCACATGCAAGAAATCTAAACGCGTAATGAGAACAACCGCTTGGAATAGTAAACATAAACAAACGACACACGTGTGACCATTGTTCAAACAAACACCGTCCGACAGTTTGAAAGTTTAAAATATGTTATCAATTTCAATTTAACTTTCAAAACTTTGCAAATATCGACCGTTTATGAAGATTTAGTCATTTTCGGTTTTCGTTCAGGTTTCAGGTAACGAAGACTCGAGCTCCAACATCGTACGATCGAAATTAAAGTAGAAATAAAATCTTTTTGGCTTTTATAAAGTTTAAGTTAAAACACTCCTAAAATCTTTTTGGACTTTTTGAATATTTCAAATGTAAAGACTGAAAGCAGTAAATAAATAAATATATACAGACATTCTTTTTGCGAGTTTCGAGGGTAAGAGAATCATATCAGTGTACGGTCATGCCAAAACGCTCTTGTTGTTCTTTTAGTTAACATTAAGATAAGCATCCTATAACGATTATCGGTATTGTTGTCCACTTAAGCTCAACTTATCATTTGTAATCATGGCGAGGGGATACGTTAAGGTATAATTTATACTTACCGACCGGTGTTCATCCACATCACGACACATTCCCGTATCAAGGTATGCACGAGGGTTCATCTTACCGGTGAGTATACCGATTATCATCTGTTTGACCGTATATGATGTGAGATTCTCACTTATTTTGATTTGAAAACAAGCCCTATGTGATAGAATCACTTATTGATGAGGAACTTGATTTTCGATGCATGAGGGCACAGGAGCAAGTCCGTGAACAGGTCAGTACTTTCGTACAGCAGAGAGACGAACTTGACACCCGGAAAGAATTTGTGATATTTTATCACTTATTTGTTTGGACATGTGATTGTTGATCACTTATTGAGGTCGTATGCAGTATGTACACGTATGTATAGTATCATGGAAGATCTAGACTTGCGTCCCCGTTATTTTTTGGTAAAAGATACAACCATGATACCCAGATGATAAGCAGCATAAAGACCGAATATCTCAGAACCTCGGCAATCTCTCAAACGAAATTTCGGTACTAAGACCATATGCCAATGAATGGTTCCCACCCAGTCTTCAGTCGATTTAAGTTTATATCTCCCTGCACACTTTAAAATGATTGTGAGCCTACCGATACATCTTATATAGAGCTGCTTATCGTTTATCATTTTAGGTTTAAAGAGGTTTAGACAGACCACTGATGTACTATCATTTTCTCTTTTGCTCGCCAGGAAACTCATTTTTGCTTTTCTATTGTTTTTGTGTTTTTGAAATTTTTCAATGTTTTTGGATTTTCAAATTTTGGATATTTACTCCCCCTAAAATCAACAAACTAAGACAAATATAAAAACACAAAGGTATTTACAAAAATGATTTTCCGATGTTGGTTTTACTCTTGCTTGACCTTAATGCCATTTACCAATAATAAATAGTCAAATCTTGATTTGTCAAATGCTTTGGTAAAAAGGTCGGCACGTTGGTCATCGGTGTGGACGTAAGCAACATCGATTAGCCTTTTCTCAAAGCAATCACGTATGAAGTGATACTTAATGTCGATGTGCTTAGTCTTTGAATGCTGCACAGGATTTTTAGTGATCTGTAATGCAGCAGAATTATCAACGTAAATAGGAGTAGTTAGGAATTCAAAACCGTAGTCACGCATTTGCTGTTGTATCCACAGGACTTGGGAGCAACAACTTGAGGCAGCAATGTATTCAGCTTCGCATGTTGATGTAGCGACGCACGTCTGCTTCTTGCACTGCCATGTGACTAGGCGATTTCCCAAAAACTGACATCCAGCCGTTGTGGATTTGCCGTCGATTTTGCATCCGCCAAAATCAGAATCACTGAATGCGATCAAGTCAAAGTTATTATCCCTAGGGTACCATAGACCGGTGTCAGGGTAACCCTTCAAATAACGAAAAATCCTTTTTACAGCTGCAAGATGTGAGGCCTTCGGGTTCACTTGATATCTGGCAAGCAGGCACGTTGGGTACATTATATCTGGTCTTGATGCTGTGAGGTACATAAGAGATCCTATCATCGCGCGGTAGTATGAGGGGCTAACATCTTAACCCTTCAAGTCTGGAGTAATTCCGTGATTTTGTGGCAATGGGGTACCAATGGGCGTTGCATCAGACATCTGGAACCGGCTCAAGATGTCACCAACATATTTAGTCTGATGGATGAATATCCCAGACTCTGTTTGTTGTACTTGTAGGCCCAAAAAGAAGGTCATTTCCCCCATAGCACTCATCTCGAATTTATCCTGCATAACACGCTCGAAATCCCTACACAAAACATCATTAGTAGAACCAAAAATAATATCATCAACGTATACCTGTACCAGTAGAAGATCTCCATCTTGTTCTTTGATGAAAAGAGTGCAGTCGATAAGACCTCTGCGAAAACCGTTCTCCAGCAGATAATTAGATAAGGTTGCGTACCAAGCTCGCGGTGCTTGATGTAGACCATATAGAGCTTTGTTGAGCAACCAAACCCGATCGGGATGGATAGGATCTTCAAAACCTGGAGGCTGTTCGACGTACACCTCTTCTTCCACCACACCATGTAAGAATGCACTTTTCACGTCCATCTGGTATACCTTGAAACCTTTGAATGAGGCATAAGCCAGAAAAATCCGAATTGCTTCTAGACGTGCAACAGGTGCATACACTTCGTTGTAGTCGATCCCTTCTATCTGACGAAAACCTTGAACGACTAGCCTTGCTTTGTTCCGGATAACGATCCCACGGTCATCCTTTTTGCATTTAAACACCCAACGGGTACCAATCTTCTTGTATCCAGCAGGTTTCTCTACGAGTTTCCAGACACCAAGCTTCTGGAATTGTTGCAGTTCTTCCTGCATTGCCTCAACCCATGAGCTATCTTTCAAAGCATCTTTCCAAGTTCTTGGCTCTTCCTGTGAGACATAACACGCGAAAGACCAATCATTCTGTTGACCAGATTCTCTGATAGTTGCATACAAGCCTGCATTGTTGTTGTTTCGCAACATGTTTCTTGTTTGAACGCCACTTTGTACATTTCCTATGATGTTTTGTTGAGGATGGGTATTATGAATCCTTGTTTCTGGATTATCTTGAACTGGAATATTTGTACCCAGATTGTTGAGATTCAGATCAACAATCAATTCAAGGCCCGGAATTGACGAAGAGGATGGTGCAGAAGTTTCAGCTGTTCTAGGGACATCCACTGGAGGTGTACCCTCTGAAATACCATGAACTGCTGTTGGAGCTTCTTGATCTGCATCTAGAAATTCATCATCCTCTGAAGATTCGTTCAATTCGGTAGCATCTTGAAAATCCTCATTGTCGAGAGCATTATTGTTCACTGAAGATGGTTCTTGATTGACAATAATGGGACGAACCAACGGTGAATCTGTTGCGTTGTCACTCTCGAAAAACATCCTTGCCGCAGCACTTTCTTCAACGGCTTCGACATTGATCGAATTGAAAAAGTCATCGTACTCAAACATCCAAGGCTGACCAGGATTTCTAACCGGTAAAGTGTGCCTTTGTACTCTGACTTCAGACCATTCCTCGACCCTTTTAGTCTCTAAATTCCAGACTCTTAAGTTAGGGGTGGAATACCCAAGAAAGTATCCCTCAATTGCTCTTGCCCCAAACTTTCCATTAGGATCGATTATTGTGCATGGAGCTCCAAACGGTTCAAGATAAGACAAGTCTGGTTTCCGTTTGTTAATAAGCTCAAAGCAGGTCTTGTTGTGCCTTTTGACTGTAAGGACTCGGTTCAACGTGTAGCATGCAGAGGACACAGCTTCAGTCCAAAAGGGAATGGGCAGCTGCGATTCTACCAACATAGTCCTAGCAGTCTCGATCAATGTGCGGTTCTTACGTTCAGTGACGCCATTCTGCTGAGGAGTATAAGCTGCACTAAATTCGTGAAGAATACCTTTTGAAGTGCAAAACTCCGCCATGGCATGATTTTTGAATTCAGTACCATTGTCGCTACGTATCCGCCTAACCTTCAAGTTGTAAAGATTCTCAATCTGAATGATCAAGTTTTTGATAATACCGAAGGTTTCACTCTTGTGTGCCATGAACGCTACCCAAGAAAATCTTGAATAATCATCAGTTATCACGAGGCAATATTGATCATTCCTAATGCTTTTGTGCTTGACAGGACCGAACAAATCCATGTGCAAACGTTCAAGAGGAACAGCCACCGTGTTGACTTTCTTTGTAGGGTGTCGTTTCTTCGTTTGTTTTCCTTTCTGGCACGAAACACAGACGTCTTGAAGATGGAAGTTTTTAAGAGGAACACCATTCACCAATTCATTTGATACCAAATGATTCATTTTGCGTAAGTAAATGTGACCCATTCGCCTGTGCCAAGAGATTGTGTCTTTTTCTGTGGCTTTAGAAACGAAACAAGTTGCTTGTGCAGACGTTGTGATAGCTTGGCTCATATCAAGGACATACAGATCATTTATCCTTGGAGCCGACAAGAGAATCCATTCTTTCGGAATTTTGAATCCGGGTTTCAGCACATAACATCCATTTGCATCAAAGTGTACTGAGAACTGCTTATCACAAATTTGAGAAACGCTAAGAAGATTGTGATCAAGTTGTTGTACAAAGTTGATCTTATCAAAGCTAACAACCCCGTTGGAAATCATTCCTTCACCCGTAATATATCCGCCCTTATCTCCAGCAAAAGCAACATAACCTCCTCTAATAGATTTGACGTCGTAGAGAAGCTTCATGTCGCCTGTCATGTGCCTGGATGCCCCACTATCAACAATCCAATGACTACTGATAGTTCCTCCTGGAACACCCTGCACATGAACTCACATGATTAGTTGGAGATGGGGACCCAAGCCATTGTGGTCTTGGGTCTACCATTTTCATCAATAACAATAACCTCTATTCTTTGATGATTCGAAAATTGTGATGGTCCCCCTGAATTTGTGGTTATTTTAGGTTTCCAAGTCTGTTGAAGTTTACCAGTTTGATTGTTTGAAAATTTTACTTCATGATTGCTTGAAGTTTTTGAAAATTTTGAACTTTCTGGTTTAACTGGAACCGTTTGTTTTTGAACCACTTCAGTTTTTAGTGCCTTTTCAACCACCTTGACTTGTTGGCGTTTCTGTTTCTTTTCCCTTTCTCTTATGAGTCGGGGATCTTGTTTTACAGAAATAGATCGCCTTTGGTGATTGTGTTCACGGGGATCATCAACTATGCCTTTTTGTTTATGAAGATACGGGCAATTTCTGACAATGTGCCCAATTGTTCCACATTCAAAACATGATCTTCGTTCAACAAACCCCGAAGTATCATGTGATCGTCTTGCCGATAATGAACTTTGTGATCCCGAGGTACTAGGTTTTGAACAACTTGGTTCATTCCTTTTCATCACAGTTGCTTTCTGGACAAAATCTAAGTTAGATTGATTTGCAAACTTTTCAATTTTGTCCGTTCCCTTCGACTTCACAAAGTTCACATTCTTCTTTTTCTTCTGATTCGACTTCTTTTGATTTTGAGTCGGTGCCTTACCTTTGGGTTTGGTATGATTTTGCTGTTTTTCCACTGTTGGTAATTTCTTGTTCCCAAATTGTTTTCTAACTTCAGCCTTTGGGATAGGAGGGCACTGTGTTACTGTAACACGTGATCCTGTCTTTCCCAAAAACTTAGTTGTTGAATTTTCAAAGACTTTACTGATTAATGATTGATTAACATTCTTAATAGGAAAATCTTTGTCCGAATAGATTTTATCATCACCAACTAGAGTGTACAGCAAATCCACACTCTCCGACTCTTTCTCAGACGAGGACTCAGTTGCAATAGTCTTAGCGGGTTTTGCAGGAGGATCACACAGAATGTGATTCTCAAGAGGTATGTCCTCATCTTTTATCACCGCATCAGACTTTGCTGAATCAGTATCATCGGATTCATCATCAGAAGAATCAATATCCTCAATCACAACTGGAGGATCCTGATTTGGTTCAGCAGCTACAAAGGTATCTGCTGACACATCTGAATCTGACGATACTTCTTTCTTGTATCCGAGTCCTGTAGCAAATTCCTCAACGTCCAAAGGAACAGAGGGTTCAAAATGAGTTCTATACTCCTCATCAGGCAGTGCATCAAAGTTGTTTCTCACGGGTGGTGGACATTTCTTATAACCTATGCATGTGACATCCTTTTTCTCTTTCTGTACATCAATGATGTGATCCAACACATAGCTAGAACTCAAATAACTATCTAACTTGAGTCGGATCGCCTCACTTTCTGTTTTAACACAAGCCATTTCTTTTTGCATTACCTCAAGACGAGTTATATACAAATTAATGTCAGTTTGTTTTCTAGAAACCATTTTTGTCAACTCTGTTTTATCTTTCTTTAACGTTTCAATCATTGACTTAAATCCTTTTTCATGGTTTTCATAAAACATGTTGGCTTCAGTGCACTTAGAAAGATCAACTGTCAATTTCTGATTGTGAATAAATGTCACATCATATTTCTCTTGCAAAGCCTCATGCTTGCTTTGCAATTCACACCACTTATCATTCACTAAAACATGTTTGTCTTGCAATTCAAACAAACTAGCTTGTAAAGCATCGTGTTTGCCTTGCAACTCAGACATGTTTGCTTCCAAATCAGCACATCTAGCATGCAATCTATCACAATTATCACAGCTAACAGAAGTGGGTTCATCGACACATACCTGACTTGATGAACTGTCGACATTCGCCATAAAGGCTGAATGGAGAGAAGACGAAGAATAAGCAGCTTGATCCACCAAAATAGATCTTCTTTGAATTCCTGCTGCAGCTTCCTCCAATAGTTCATCAATATTTGCATCGACTGACGCAGCTGATGTGTCATCTTCCTGATCATTCCCTGAAGCGGATGACTCTTCATCTGAACTTCCACTATAACCGGAAGAGTCTTCATCTTCAGAAGATTCACTACCATTGGTGGAAGATTCTCCACCACTGGCGTGTTTAAGATCATTAACCACTTCAGCAAAACAAGCTGTTCCATCAGGTGCATCATTTCCCAACTGGATTGACCAATCACAACCTTCATCTACCTGAACCACAAGTGCCTGGTTGGCATTAGATGGTCCTGCTTGACTCTGGTTGTTGACAGGCACCAGTGTTCGTTCGTTGTTCCTTCCTTGGTTCTGATTTGTCCTGTTGCCTTGACCTCGGAAAGGATTCTGGTTCCCATGCTGAGATGGCCTTGTACATTCACGCTTGAAATGACCACGCTCACCACAATTGAAACACTTGACGGCCTGCTTATCGAACCCATACTTGGTGTCTTTCTTGCTTTCTAAGCTGGTTCGGCCTGTTCTTTCCATGAAATCCTTTGCTCGCCTAACAGCACTGGCAAAGGCCCACTTAATATCCATCATCTCCATCTCCTCTTTATCTATCTGCTGATAGTCTTCTTGTGTCAGATTAATATTACCAATCTGACCCTCCACTAATCCACAGTATGCGCTCACCACAGTGTTTAGCAGCTCCATATGTTCTTTTGCTACTTCAACACTGACTTTAGAAAAGCTTGAAGTGTCGAGCCGTACTGTATTTGGCTTTGATTGTTGACCAGCAGATGATGTACTTCCATAACAAGCTTGCTGTTGCTGTTGAGGAGGAAGTGGATTTCCGAATATATCAGTTGTTCTGATTTGCTGTTGCTGTTGTGGTGCTGGTTGAGGAGCTGGATTAAGCAGATTTCCAAACATATCTGTTGTTGGAGGAGGAGTGCCATACAAGCTCGTGCTAGACACAAATGCTGTTTGAATTGGAGCGTGTGAAGAAGGTTTTGTAGAAGTGCTAGAAGTTCCATAATAAATTTCAGGATTTTGTGGCACTGCAACTCTTTTTGCCTTGAGAGTTTCTTCCTGATTCTTGTTTTCCAGGAGTTGAGCAAAATCACTGAAGCTTGTTGTATCCAAAGTGCCATTGTACTTCATGATTTCTAAGAAATTACTCCATTGTGGTGGCAGTGCATCTGCAAACTTCTTCACTATCTCTACTGAAGTTGTTACAACCCCAGTATTTGCCAATTCAGTCAGCAAATGAGTAAATCGACTTGTCAAATCTCCTAGAGATTCATTCTGCATACAAACAAAACCATCAAACTCTTTCTTTAGCAGATCTTTTCTTAATTGACGTGTTGCTTCATTTCCTATGCCCCTTATCTTCAATGCGTCCCACAACTTCTTCGTTGTCTTGAAACTGACAAATTGATGATAAATGTCTTTGCTTAACGCCTGAGTAAGAATGGCATATGCTTTCTTTTCTAAGTCATAGACCTTCTTCTGATCTTCCGTAAGATCAGCAAACGTAGCAGCAGATGAAGCGGCAACCTCTATCGTTTGATCAAAATCTGTGATGAATCGCAACCACAGTTCTGTATTTTGACCAAGGACATATGTATGAAATCTGTCAAACCATCCCGGATATTCACTTAAATGCATCAACTTTGGAGGCCTATTCAAACTTCCCGTTTCACTTTCGCTTAGTAAAATGCTTTGAACACTTGGAGCTTGATTTGATACGAATGCCCATTGACCGGTAGTTGTAGCATTAGCTTGCGAACCCGAATCTGGAGCCGGAGTACCAAAATACATCTCTGTATTTACCGGAACACCCCACATCGAATTCATTTTTGATCAGCCGAAGGATACCTGTCGAAAGACTTGAAAAACACAAACTGTTAAACACAAACAGACTAATGATCGAAAGATCAACACCTGTTCGAAGGATCAACAGTGTTCGAAAGATCACTGTTGAGTTTCGAACAATGTTTTCGAAAGATTCTCCAACCGAAAGATCCTTATCTTTCGAAAAAGGACTGTAGACCGAAAGATGAACACGAAAGATGACTTCGAAAGACTCCCCAATCGAAGGATCCTAGTCTTTCGAGAAAGAGCAGTAGACCGAAAGATGTATGTTTCGAAAATATTCCTTGGAACGAAAGATAAGTCTCACACTTCGAAGGATGCTCGAAGGATGACTATCTGTCGAACCTCCTTTGGTCGAAAGATGATCTTTCGACTTCGAAGGATATCTTTCGAACTTGCTCTGACACAGTTGACAATGGGTGACAGGTTGGTGAAAAGTTGACGGGTTGGTGAGAACTTTCTGCAGAAAGTATGTTCAGACCATATCTTTCAGGTCTGAACATGCAGGCTTTCACCAACCGGGTAGTGTCCAATATTTTAATCAAAGTACAACTTCCAACACACAAACACTTGGTAATTCAAAATTTTTAAGATCAAATGTGTACAATTATGATGAACACTTAGAATAACGGTTGAAGATAAACCCAGAAATATGAAATTTCCAGCAAACCGACAACTATCCAAAACCCGTTTTTGCTTGCAACTTCACTAAAAACCCATTTTTAACATGTGATAATGAAAAGTGACAAGGTTTTTATAAGAACAAACAGCAAAAACAGCAAGATTTCCAGAAGATATGAACTATAAGAACCCGAAAAACAGCAAGAACACCTCGGTTTTAACAAGGATAAGAGCCAAGGCTCTGATACCACTTGTAGGTCCGGCTAGGGGAGGATCTAGTCGCCTAATCCATGTGTACGAACCACTCCGGTTGTGCGGAATCCAACCGAAATAGCAAACCGAGATAGACAAAGCACAAAGATAAACACACAAGACTCAACGATTAACACCACTTGTATTAAACGTATGAAAGGTCCGATTACAAGCACAAGGTTTACAGATGTATTCTATAAACTCTCTCTATCTTTCGTGTGTGTGTTTTTGAACAGAATGCTCTCACTTTGTCTGAAATGTCTAACTCTTTTAAAAATGAACACAACACACGGGTATTTATACCCAAAACAGCAGGTCTGGTCGAAGGATCAGATAGGATGATCGAAGGATCATCTATCGACTAGAAATAGCTCGAATGATCCACATGTACCACGAAGGATGATATCCTTCGTGGTCCATCTGTCGAATGCTGTCTTTCGAGCTCATCATCATCGAAGGATATAAGTGATCCTTCGATGACCATCCTTCGACTCAAACACATTACAACCAAAATGTTGACTGTTTGGCCAAGTCAAACCAGGAGGATGGTTGACTTGGTCAAACTTACAGGACTATAAAGACATCGTTTTACATCGTGACCGAATACAGAGAAAGTACAGACATAAGTGCACCAACAAATAAGCAGCTTGATCCACCAAAATAGATCTTCTTTCAATTTCTGCTGCAGCTTCTTCCAAAAGCTCATCAATATTAGCATCGACTGACGCACTTGATGTGTCATCTGCCCGATCATTCCCTGAACTCGAGGATTCTTCATCTGAACTTCCACTGTAACCGGAGCTGTCTTCATCTTCAGAAGAGTCACCACCATTGGCGGAAGATTCTCCACCACTGGCGTGATTTAAATCCTTGACAACTTCAGCAAAACAAGCTGTTCCATCTGGAGCATCATTTCCCAACTGGATTGACCAATCACATCCTTCATCTACTTGAACCACAAGTGCCTGGTTGGCATTAGATGGTCCTGCTTGACTCTGGTTGTTGACAGGCACCAGTGTGCGCTCATTGTTCCTGTTCTGATTCTGCTCATTGCCTTGATTTCTGAAGGGACTCTGGTTTCCATGCTGTGCTGGTCTTGTACATTCCTTTTTAAAATGACCACGTTCACCACAATTGAAGCATTTAACAGCCTGCTTATCAAACCCATACTTGGTGTCTTTCTTGCTTTTCAAGCTGGTTCTGCCCGTTCTTTCCATAAAATCCTTTGCTCGCCTAACAGCACTGGCAAAGGCCCACTTGATGTCCATCATCTCCATCTCCTCTTTATCGATCTGCTGATAGTCTTCTTGTGTCAGATTAATGTTGCCAATCTGACCTTCCACTAATCCACAGTATGCGCTCACCAAAGTGTTTAGCAGCTCCATGTGTTCCTTTGCTACTTCCACACTGACTTTAGAAAAGCTTGAGGTGTCGAGCCGTACTGTATTTGGCTTTGATTGTTGACCAGCAGATGATGTACTTCCATAACACGCTTGCTGTTGAGGAGGAAGAGGATTCCCATGCATGTCTGTTGCTCTGATAGGTCGTTGGCCTTGCTGTTGTGGTACTGATTGAGGGACTGGTTCAAGCGGAACTCCATAAATGTCTGTTGTTGGAGGAGGAAGGCCATACAAGCTAGTGCTAGATACAAATGCTGTTTGAATTGGAGCGTGTCAAGAAGGTTTTGTAGAAGTGCCAGAAGTTCCATAATACATTTCAGGATTTTGTGGCACTGGAACTCTTTTTGCCTTGAGAGTTTCTTCCTGATTCTTGTTTTCCAGGAGTTGAGCAAAGTCATTGAAGTTTGTTGTATCCAAAGTGCCATTGTAGTTCATGATTTCTAAGAAATTATTCCATTGAGGTGGCAGTGCATCTGCAAACTTCTTCACTATCTCTGCTGAAGTTGTTACAACCCCAATATTTCCCAATTCAGTCAGCAAATGATTGAATCGACTTGTCAAATCTCCTAAAGATTCATTCTCCATACAAGTAAAACCATCAAACTCTTTCTTTAGCAGGTCTTTTCTCAATTGACGTGTCGCTTCATTTCCTACGCCCCTTATCTTTAATGCGTCCCACAACTTCTTCGTTGTCTTGTGACTGACAAATTGATGATAAATATCTTTACTTAACGCCTGAGTAAGAATGGCATATGCCTTCTTTTCCAAATCATAGACCTTCTTCTGATCTTCCGTAAGATCTGCAAACGTAGCAGCAGATGAAGCGGCAAGCTCTATTGTTTGATCAAAATCTGTGATGAAACACAACCATAATTCTGTATTTTGACCAAGGACATATGTATGAAATCTATCAAACCATCCCGGATATTCACTTAAGTGCATCAACTTTGGAGGCCTATTCAAACTTCCCGTTTCACTCTCGCTTAACAAAATGCTTTGAACACTTGGAGTTTGATTTGATACGAATGCCCATTGACCGGTAGATATAGCATTAGCTTGCGAAGATACAGGTACGGGAGATTCGGCCCATGCAGGAGATGCAGGTAAGGGAACACCCCAGGCCGAATTCATTTTTGATCAAGAAAAATAATACCTGAAAAATTACAACTTGTTAAACATAAACAGACTATGGATCGAAAGATGAACACTTGATCGAAGGATCACAGTTGTTCGAAGGATCAACAGTAACCGAAAGATCACTGTTGAGTTTCGAACAAAGATTTCGAAAGATTCACTAATTCGAAAGATTCACAGTTTGAAAGATCCTTATCTTTCGAATAACTATCCTTCGAATAGATTCCCTTGATCGAAGGATATGTCTCTGACTTCGAATGATGGGTCGAAAGATGATTATCTATCGAGCCTTCCTTGATCGAAAGATGATCTTTCGATGTCGAAAGGTATCCTTCGATTGCAACTGACACAACTGACACTGATATGACAGGTTGGTGAAAAGTTGATAGGTTGGTGAGATCTTTCGCAGAAAGTATGGTTCAGACCATCATTTTCTGCAAAAGCAGATTTGAACACATAAAATATTACCCAAAAATCGAAGGTTCGAACCCAGAATCCGGTCACCGGAGAAGCCGGAAATTTGGCCGGAAATCACCAAAAGCCTTAAAAACAAGTCTTTATCTTACCCAACCCTTCCTTTAACACATGCAGAAGTTTTGAACACGTTTTTAACGACAAAAACAGCGAGAAAATCAGTAAAAACGGGTTGCAAAACCAAGAAGTTTTTGTCCAAAAACACTCCAAAGCTTGTAAAAACCCGGTTTTTAACAAGGAAAAGAGCCACGGCTCTGATACCACTTGTAGGTCCCTCGGAGGTTGAGGTTTAACCTATTCCTTGCTATATCTAACACACTAGCGAGTGCGGAATCCAAGCTAGCATGCAAACCGGGAGTAGAACAAGCACAAACACAAGACACACAATATTCACCGATTAACACCACTTGTATTAAACGTATGAAAGGTTCCGGTTACAAGCACAATGTTTACAAAAGTGTTTTGCAAACTCTCTAAGTGTGTGTGTGTGTTTTGACAGAATGCTCTCAACAGAATGCTCTCCTTCTATCTTTCTGTCTAACTTGTGAGTGTCTCCCAAATGTCTAAACTGAAATGAACACAACACATGGGTATATATACCCGAACACAGCATGTCTGTGTCGAAGGATCAGATGGATGATCGAAGGATCATCTATCGACCAGAAACCTGTCGAAGGATCAACATGTACCTCGAAGGATGAGATCTTTCGAGGTCCATCCATCGAAGGCTATCTTTCGAGCTCATCGAAGGATATAAGCCATCCTTCGATGATCTATCCTTCGACTTAGACATCTTACAAACATTTTCTAACTGTTTGACCAAGTCAAACCGGAGGATGGTTGACTTAGTCAAACTTACAGGACTAACGAAGACATCGTTTTACATCGTTACAAAATACAGACAAAGTATAGACACAAGTGCACCAACAGATTCTATTATTTTGTAGTTCGATTTTGCTGTTTTCGTTAACACTTTAATGATATTTAGGTTTTTAGTCGAACCTTCAATCGGATCTTTCGTTCATCATTCAAAGGATTTCAAGACTCTAAACTCGACGGTAATCGTTATTTTGTGGTTTGATTCTATTATTTTGTAGTTCGATTTGTCTGTTTTCGATAATAGTTTAATGATACTTAGGTTTTTTAGTCGACGGCGATGTTATTTAGGGTTGTGAAAAATGCTGTTATGATTTTTGTTTACTGATTGAGTTTTTTTTGAATGATTGATTTATTATGATTATAGTTATGGTTTTAATCGGCGATATTAGGGTTAAATGTTGAGTTAGTTAGTGAATGTTTGTTAGATATTGGATTTATGTTGTCTGCTTGGTTTTTTTTTATGCAGAAGATTTCTTTTGGTTTGATTGTATGATTTTGGTTCCATCTTTTGATGAACACATCCTTTGTTGTTAGTTATTGTTGATGATTAAACCTTGATTGATGTTTTTTTTTTGTTTACATCTTGAATGTTATTTGAAAAGTCTTTTCATATGAAGTGGTTGCTTTTTGTTTTAGGAGAACACATTGATTGTTGATACTCAATATTGGAATTGATACGCAGAGTTTTGTTGTTTTTTTTTTTACTAATCAGTCTGTATATCGTTTGAAGCAGAGATGGTGTACGGATTCGCAGCCCGTGTGTGGAAGAACGACAAAAAATCGCTGGTTAGTATAGATATTATAACCATTTATTATATCACTAATATTAGAATTAATATTTGGAATTCAGAAATCGGTCACATGTTTTGAGCGTATGTTTGTATATAGTATGGGAGCAAATTCAAGTGAATTGTTAGTTGTAGGTAGCAAGCTGTCTAACATGATCCGACACTTGTAGGTAGCAAGCTGGCTAACACGATCACGTACGAAAGCATCGTATCGCTGTAAGTTATCTCAGATGATTTCATTCTGGATTATGTTGTTTATTGAATTAGTTCTGAAAATATCAAAACTGCAAGTGGAGATGGTTTATGCCTATTAATATTCTTTTAAAACCTGCTGCTATTCTATTCGATTCGGCTTTTTGTTACTAATCAATTACGACTAAAGGATTTTAGGTTCCTCATGGTATGAAAACCTATTAAAAAATTCAATTGTTCGGATTCATGGATGATATATCCAGGCATTAACTTTGCAATTATATGAAAGTAAATTGTTCCATGTGTTATTTTATGGAAAGATAAAATTATATAATTAATGGTACATTTTTATGGTGATTAAGGAGAAGGTGCGAGTAGCCATGTTGGTCAGTGGCAGTACAAGGGACGAATGGCGACGGCAACTTTTACTCTTTCTTTGGGTATGTTCTACAAAGGTAAATATATGTGTTTAAAACTTTTGAATGATATGATCAATTTGTTTATTGTTTAGTATGGAATTCTTCATTATAAACCTGCTCTCTTCACCTAGATGTGGAGCTTCACTATAAAATAAGCATGCATTCTTGAAATCATCATTCAAACAAATCAAAAGCACATTAGGCATGTGAGTAAATAAAGTGGTTTTCTCTAATTACAAACAATTTTCTTCATCTTGAGGTTAAATTTTGTAATTTTGAATCACATACACTCTCTCATAGAATAAAAAACTCAAAAATGGTCATCTGTTATTTAAAAAAAAATGCAATATGCAATTCTAAACACCACTTAAAGCTTCAATCATGGTCATGTATCATGTGAGCTTGAAGGATACTACTTGCTCGATTAGTGTCGACTTGAGTGTTTCCGGTTTTCAAAATAACATCATATGATGTTTGACGTTTGATGATCATTTTGCCTAAATTATAAATTTCAAAATCTAAATTTATGACATCATGTCGTGCAGGAAGATAGTGAGAAGACAGGTACGGTGACATCAGTAGGGATGTATTTTCCGCATTTTCAAGTATACATAATGAATTCAACTGTTAATGGTGTAGGCTTTCGTTGACAACTTTAAAACTTTCCAGTATTTAAAAATCATTTTGGGTTATTTATTTTGGTAATTAATTGTGCAGTTAGCAATGCCTTGAAGCTATTTTCTTTAAAAGGTTGGAAAGTCTTCAACCAAACCATGTGATGTATCAGAACTAAGGCTAAGACTGGTGGGTGTGGGCGTTTCGGCCCTTTAACGCCGGGTGATCCACCCCGGGTTGGCGTTTTGGTGGGTGTTGCCCACTTGACGTGGGGCGCTGGCCTGGGTGACGTGGCTGGCAATGGTTGGTTGGGTGTTGATGACTGTTTGGCTAGGTGCCACATGGCACCCCAACGCCGGCCTGGCCACGCCCCTTCCACACCCCACTTTTTTGGGTATGGACTGGTTGAGCCCACACCTACCACGTGTCGAGAAATGCCCCCAATCCAACCCCTCCACATCCCGATAATCTAAGGTCAGTGTTTATAGTTAGAATTTTTTTTTTTTACCTTCTTTTTTATCTTTAATTATTTTTTTGGATTTTTAACTTAATGGAGAATATGTACGTTGTTTTCTTAAAGGAGATATTTTTATAAACATCTTATACAATAGAGGCTATCTGTGTCACTACATATGAGGATACCATACATTCGCTTAAGTTTGTTGAGCAGCAACATTTTTGCAAAAAAAAAAAAAAAAAAAAAAAAAAAAGAACTTAGCTACATTAGTTTGAGACTGAATACAAACATGTGTAGTTTTGACCTGTTTGCTTATATACAAATGGGTATGGTGAAGTGGGTAAAAAAAGCAGCTTAAAGAGGAACAAGTCGAATGGGTTTAACTTGTTGAAAGTTAATTAAAAGTATATTTTGAGACATGATTTAAATATTTAGTTACTGCGGGAAAAAAGGAAAATTTTAATGAGCATGATGTGATTATTATGATCAATGTTTCTCATTTGGTGTTTGCAGGCTTTGTCGCCATTGTCCCAAAAAGTGACCAGCACTTGCATCCAACAAACATAACGTAAGTACTTACGCTTTTACATATATCTACTACACACTTACTTACCAAATTAGACAACAACAACCATACCCAGTAAAATCCATCGGCGAAGAGGGGGCTGGGTGTGGGATGTGACATGTTAATTAAAATTCAACTCGTGTAATACATGAGTCTATAACATATTACATGATTAGTTGACTCTAGTTTTTTAAACGTTTCCTTACCAGAAATCAACAAATAATTCACATAAGAGTTAGTGACAAAATTAAATGTTACGGCTATAAAAAACCATAATAAGCAGTCTTCTAACAACGCTTTTCGATACTTTATATACTCTGAAGATTAATTAGAATATAGTATCATAACTAAGCAATGTTATGAAGGTTGTGAGGTTTGCATAGTCAACATAAAGTCACACTTACCTTAAACTCTCATTTTATTTGTTCTAAATATCTGGATTGAAACATTACTAAGATGAAACTAGATGATACCTTACACTTTCACAACTTTTGTCATCATGCAAATGAAAAATTTGACAAAAGGAAAATGAGACTTACAAATTTCATCCATTATAACCAAAATTCATGAGAAATCATGACATGGTTAATGAGGATGATTTCTTATCTAATCTCATTCTAAGTGATTTTAAATCATGACGTTATAGCCCTAAATATTACTTGGCTCAAGGAATAAGTATGGGTCCATCATAAGTCATTCATTGACATTCGTGGAACTTATTCCAAATGGAATATTCAGACATAATTCATTTATCATTTAAAGACTATCTACTTGTATCTAAATTTTGTCGTATATGACCCACGGTCTTATAAGAAATCTATTCATATATGTACCTAATAAGATTTCTATTAGATATGTCCCTAAAGTTTCTTATGATATCAGGACATTAAAGAAATCAAATAAGATCTAACGTATATATGATAGGTTCCCACGTCACGTAGCTCATTGAAACTTCTCTTGTAGCATTCTAGAGATATTAAAGATCAGTGGGAGCATTAAGTGTCTTAATAATAACTTGCAATAGTTGCAAGAGGTGGGGAGTGAAAACTTTATATTACTTCAATTTACACCTCTTGTACACGACACTGCTCTATCTTGACACTGTTCTATCATAACTTGTCTCCTTAAAATCTAAAGCTACTTTTACAAAAGTTTCATTGTTGCTTAATTGTGGGCACACTTAGATTTCTTATCTAAACTAACATAATCCTCAACAAGAGAAACTACAATGACTAACGTCATTAATATGTTCATTAATATGTTTTCTCTATTAGAATTTGTTTGGTCGTTAAATATTGACCCTAAGCATGCTGAGTTCCTAAAGTTTTCTAAGGTCAGTGGGAGCAGTCAAAGTCCTTATAATAACTTGCAAGGAACACAAGAAGCGGGGGGAAGAGTGTCATTAAATTTCACTCCAAATTTAACTCCGATTACACCTCTTGTACACCATACTGCACCAACTCTTACAAACTTAGAATCTTGAAAATGATAGCAACCTAATCAAGAGCTAATCTATAAAACTGAAACTTCTAATAAACCCAATAATCAACTCAGGAGGTCATCTATGTTTAAAAACCTACTAACTTTGATGATTACATAACCTCCCTAACTGAAGTTGAAATGGATTTTGGAAAAGTTTACTGATCCAATCTCTTCTAATTAAGCCATTAGTGTCAATCAATCTTCTAAATGGAATAAAACAGTTTTATAGTAAAACTGATTTTATGTGTTCGTATAACGTTTGAGATTTAATTGAATTACCTAAGAGTGTTCATAACTACACCAAATCCTGAAATAAACGTTAAGACACGAAGAGGCATGATTGATTGTCAAAGGTTATACTTAGGAAGAGATAAATTATCAAAGTTTTCTTTGAGGATCATCACTGTTCTAGTAGCTTAGAATATTTTAAAGCTACATTAGATGAACATTAAAAACAATTTTCCCTAACAAATGGCTGACATATTTACATGTTCATAAAACAACCTGAAAGTTCCAAACTGAAGGTTAAAGAACACTTTATTTGTAAGCAAATAAAATCCATGTATGGGTTAATGCAAACGTCATAATGTGATGAAATCTTAACGAAATTATTTTCATCAACAATCAAGTGGATTAATGTACCTACCTCAAGATGAGTGGGAGCAACTAAGATAAACTTGTCTATATAGATGATATTCTTTTGACAAGTAGATGTTACATAAGTCAAAGCATTGTTAACACAAACTTTGATATAATAGATCTCAGAGATATCGCTTACATAATAGATATCATAACATGTTGAGATAGACCAAGTGGGACATTACTTCCGTTCCATAAGTTTAACATTAAATTGGTCCTTACATATGTAACAAACAATACTGCTCTCCTTTAGAGGATAATAGGATAAATGAGATTATTTCTTACGCTTCATTAATTAGAAGCCTTATGTAAGTTTAAGTCTATACTCGTTTAGATATTACTCACATTGCAACACACTAGATATGTCTAGATAAACGTGAAGCATCTAATAGAGTATTACAATATCTTTAAAGGAAACGAGAGGCTATAATTTAAATAAGAAGTGAGAACTCAAACCGGTTTATTACTCTAACTTTGTAATGTTCAAAGCTGACAAAAATGTAATTTCGGGTATATCCTTATGTCAGCAGACAAAATCTATCTCATGGAGGAGTCATAATGGACTGATATCAACAACCTAAGTTATAACGACATAATATAGACACTAAATGTTGTTGAAAATTTATCAGTGGACTCATAACTTTATTAACTCCATATAATTAATATATTGAAGACTTATTGTGATAAAGTCAGCTACCATGTCTCCTTGAACAGTAACAGTTCGAGAGGTGCTGCATTAAATTTCGATACGCAATTAATTATTCGTTTATGAACGAATTGAGGAAACTAAATCTTTGTATCGAATGCATTCATGATATGCTTAAGGATCCTATAACTAAAAGTCTATCACCCATAACTATTATGTAAGCGCTTATAATAATCACGGGTTTATTGATGACTATGTACAACTGCATATCGTACTATGAATGATTAACTTTTAATTTTCCTCATCAGTTTGATTTTGTATGTCTCTAACATATGTTCTGCCGGTGTAATGACATATAGACAAATATAAATACAAATCAAACGCTAAAGGGCTTGTTTGTATTTTGATCATAACTGTTAGGTTTTAAATTGAGGCTGTAGTATGACTAATGGGGGTCCTGAGTTGCATAATGATTCAACGGCTGTATTTCTCTGCTACGGTTCTTGGTTTAAAGCTAAAATGAGTATTAACTTCTGATCAGACTAATCTAATACTCATGATAAATGATTATTCGGCTAAGTGGGAGAATGTAAGATTAAATATTTATTTATATGTATTTAATCTAGTAGCCATCATTATCATTTATATAATATGGATCAAAATATATTAAAACCTATAATAAATTAGTTGGTAATTGTTGATGGGCCAGATTACCCTAATTAACTAATTGGGTTTCCCCTTGGGTGTATATAAGGAGATTACTAGAGAGGGATTAGGGTTAGACCCTCATAACATCACACTAAATCGCCCCTCCTCTCTCTCCATTACTACGAGTTCTTCAACCCTAAAGAACTCGGCACTACCATCAAGAAGATACATCCTAAAGGGGAACCGAATCAATCTGACGAACATGACGTCTACTTCATTCTCTGATGCGGTTACTGGCTAACAAGGTACACATGATTTATTATCTATGATTGAATTTATTTAATTAGGGTTTATGTTTTACCCATGTTCTACTGATATAATCAACAAACCCAATCCAACCGGTACCAAAAGTACACGTTTTGTCCCTTTATCTGTTTTGACCATTAACAAATGCATATAGTATATATATATATGTGTGTGTGTGCGTGCGTGTGTGTGTGACAAAAAATATTTTTATATAAAACTATTGGGTGGATTGTTCACCTTCACATAAATCAGCTAGAATTTTGACAAGTAAAGATGATCTCTGATATGCATAAGGAGTTGGAGAACCCTGAGAGTTATTCCATGTCGAATGCTGGACATGTGACTTAGATATCAAACCCAGAACCTGTCCAGCGGCTGATATGGAATCAAAATCCATAACATTCTCCTCTTCAATGGGCTCATGGTCATTGGAACACCAAGTAGACAAGAATTCTCTTTGAGGTTGTAGAAACACTCTGGTCAAAACTTCTGTCTGCATGGATAATTAGAGTTGTCAAATGGGTGGTACACCGTTTAACTAGTTCAACCCATTTGTTGTGTTTCAATCTTAGATGAATCCTTTAGATGTTATAAGTTATAACTACCATTAGTTAGAGATAATGATGTCAAAATTTTAAAACATGGAGCAAAATGGGGAAAGCATATTAGTAAGAAATCACACAAAAAAAAGTAATTATAATTATAAAAACTTACAAAGTGTAAGATTATGGAAGTTCTGAATCTGGAATCACCGGAGAATATTTCTGCTAGTTGCATTGCATTAAGTTGCAAATGTCCCCTTGGATGGTCTTTTAGATCTCCAGCAAACATCATCTTAAGCACTTGAAGGACCTAAAAAATTTATATACATTAGTAGACTGTCCGCTAAATATACTTAAAAATATAAGTTTTAAGTTATTTAAAAAGTCAACCTCAAAAATAGTTGTCTTAACTAACTCCTTGCTATGAGTGGTGCTAGAAGCCATTTCCAAGAAAGATGTGCTTTCTGCTTCACAAAGAAGTAGCATCTGGAGAAAGAAGAATTGTAACTAACTAAAAAAACCTTAAAGAAATTGTGAAATGTGATATAATAACATCAACTAGTGATTGGGCTTACAATTGATAAAACTTTTGATTTAAGCCAATAAACCACATTCATAAGATACACGGATCTTCACATTGCGACAGTTTCAAGGTTCTTTGAACTAACTGAAGAACAACACCTTCTTCACATAGCTCCTATAGAATCACAGATTCAGTATTGACTATTGTATTGCATGAGTTCAAACGGGTCGGGTTGTGCTGGCCAGAAACACTTTTGTTCAAAAAAATTTTTTTTAAATAATCAGGGTTAAATATAGTGAAAAAGACTTTGGTCAACTATCAACCGTTAGACCCATTTGATTCGTTTCCTTTTAAGACATTTTTTTTATTTTACCTTGTTCTTAATAAGGCGTTCCCGAAATACCATCTGTTTGCATGCTGATTGAAGAAACTGCAGAGAAGATTCACAAAGATGGTAGAGACAGTAGACATCATTAGCATTTGACCTCATGCGAGAGTCAATATGCTGATCTGGCAGCTTCGCTTGAAGAGAATTAATAACCACACAGAGCGCGGTAAAAGCTGTTGTTGTGAATTCATCAACCTGAAAAATATTTAATCATCAGCCCCTCATGTTCCATCAACAAAGAATTCCAGTACAAAAAAACTGGAGGTGGCAAATGGGTGAGTTGGTAACTGGAGGTGGTAACGGGTCAAGCGTGTAATGGTGTTGTGCAGTTGGAACGGGTCAGTTTGGCATATAACTTATTATATAATTTGAATCATCATCATCATACTCAGTAAATCCCACCAATAGCAAAGCTAAGGTAGGGTCTGAGGAGGGTAGATGTAGACATCCTTACATCTACCCGGTAGGAATAGAGAGGCTGCTTCCAGTGAGACCCCCGGCTCGATTGTAGTTTTGTATCAAGCATTGAACCTAAGGCACATAACACTCAAACAATCGGGACAGAGACGGATTGGTGCATGTGCCCCCGTGTCTTTCAGCTATCAACGCCACCACATGATTAACAATCTGCCGCTTTTAACGTTATTTTCACGAAATTAGTAAAATAACGTAAGGTTAGTACCATTTCACTCCACCCCCCCCGGGCGAACGTCCACACATATATACATTATATGTGCACACCGCAAGCGAGGCATCCATTATATAATTTGAATAATATCATTATTTAAAGAAATGATCTGAGAGGTTTTTTGAACTAAAAATCCAATTCGGGCGACTATTGACCCGTGTTCCATTTCAGTTATATTAAATTTTGGCAGTTTGACCCGATGGAAGTAAAACGTAACCTGAATCAACCCATTCATAAGTAAATGGCTCAAACCTGATACATTTAAATAATAAGTTGAAACTTTACTAAAATAGATTTATAAAACTTGCAACAGAAAAATCAAATCATCGAATTATAAAAATTAGGTGAATATAAAGATTTTAACACAACATGTCACCTTAGAATGTGCAAGTAGAACATTTGTGATGTCTTGCCACTCTGAAGAAATCAACGCTTTAAGTAGATACATACTACTAGACAACAATGCTGAGTACAAAAGGACCATTCGGCTTGAACCACTAATTTTCTGGAACACCAAAGTTATGTTTCAGTTATACATAACAGAAAAAAATATATATATATTAAAAAAGTGTGCAAAAATAAAGTATGTAAAGAAAAGAGTTAAACCTCTCCTGACTGGCTAAGAAAATCAATCATGCGAAATATCGAATTAAGTATCTCATCCTGTACACTCGTATCTTCAACCAAAACCTGCAGCAAGAAAAATCAGTTGCTGAAATGCAAAAGACAAATAATTTAAGCCATCAAGAAGAACAGGAATGTAAAATTATTTCCTATTGCATCTAATTTTGGAAATTTATTGGTCTGTTTACGTTGATGTTCACAAAAAAGTGGAGGTGCGTGATGCGCTGGTTGGGTAACATTTCAAAATGGGCTCGCATTGAAACAGTTTGTTTTTTTGGTACGGGTCAAAATGTGCCAAGTCGGGTTGGGTTTGACATGCAAATAATTTGTGTCCAATTTACACAAAATTATAAATAGTTAATGTGTTTGTTATGATCATAAGATTTATAATTTTTGAACAAAACGATTTAGTAGGTCATATGCGCTAAAAAGAACTATGAACGACTTTCAAGTAGTTTGGTGTGTTCTCCTTTAAGCTAATAAAATCACTCATCACTCAAACGATAAAAATTTCCGCCTCTATAGAAAATGAAAGAAATAAAAGTAACAACAGAAATTGTTAAGACAAGAAAATAGTGGTCAGAAGTTACAAATTAGTACAACGAAAATGTCATAAATCATACTTTGTATGAAAAAATAACTCAACGTATTTTTTGTATATTGAAGTCCCATAATTTATCAAAACTGCATGAAAAAGTCGTTCAAACAAATTTGTTATATTAAAGTCCCTAAACTTGTCTTAACGGTAAGTTGTGCCTACGAAAAATAAATATATGTGCATTCTAGACAGGTGTAGGGACTTTGGTTTACCAAAATTGGGTTTAGGGCCCTTTTGTGTATTTTTGACAAGTTTACAGACTTTAATCTACAAAAAATATAGATAGATTGGAAATTAAATTTACTAACCCGCGCAAGTGTTGAATGGTGACATGCAATATCACACAAGGTATTCAATAATCTTAAACCACTTAACATATTTCTGAAATGCTCCTCATTTACTTTAGATGGTGCAAGATGTTCCATTATGTGCTTGACAAGATGCCTTGCTAGGATTTCCACATTTATCTAAAGCATTAAGATGTTTATCACATTGACAAATAGACAGTCAGCAAGCAATACTTGAGGTGAAAAATTAATGAATTATTAAATGATTATAAAAAAAATAAAAATAAAAAACCACCAACCTCTAAAGATGATCCATCTTGTTTAACATATTTAACAATACCATTTTCGGCATCTCTTATAAGTTCGCCAAGATCCTTAGAACTTAAAGCATGAAGCTCTTTGACGGCTAATGTCAAATCAAGTTGCTGCGTATCAAAGTATTCCACAAGTCAGAATATGTGAACATCAATAAACTCTTATCAATAAATAAAAACCAATCAATTATCTCAAATGGGGATAAGTTGATGTTTAAATGTTTGGAAAAATATAATTTAGCATACTAATAGATGAAATGGTCAAATAGAAGTTATGTGTGAAAAAAGTAGCAATGATCAATGTGGGGATAAAATAAATGAGTTCCAAAACACAACTGGTTTTCTAATTTAAACCATAACTGAACCAACCAGTATGGTTTGAAATTTTACCTTTAAAAAACTGGTGGAAAACCAAACCGAATAGCCAGATGAAAAATCAAAAATCAAATAGCAAACTCCGAATGTAAACACTTTTTAAATAATCCCTCAAAATATCAACATGATCTATTGTTATAAACCTTTCAAATTAAGCGATATGTTCTAGTTAACCCATTTATTAATTAAATAGATCGAGTTTGGGCTAACCTATATAACAAACGGTTTGTATCAGGCAACATAAAACTCTTATTTTCAAAGTGTGTTTCGTAACGTGCCAGAATATGTTGCATGGTACTTAAACCAAGGGTTTTAAAGTAAATAAAAACACATGGTTTTTTAAACCGTATTTTTTTAAACCCCCTAATAAAAAATTAACAAAAGAAATGAAAATTTTACTTACGGGTGACATCTCCTCCCTGCATGGTTGTTCATCCACCTCCTTAGACACCATGTTTACTTTTTTAGTACGAGAACTGAGAGGGAAGAACATACAACAAATATCAGAAAACAACTACACATTTAAATGATCAAATAATTATAGTTTATGATTCTAGACAGTCAAAACACTATACACCCTAGATTTCTGTCTGAAAACAAAGTTTAACAAATTTATAGAAATTTTGTAAAAAACATTTATTTAACTTGAGAACTGCATGTACAAAAAGTTATTGTAGTTTTCGTATATTTTAATCTAAAAGGAAAGATTATTAAAAATACAAATACTTGAAAAACTACCATATCTTCTGTTTTTCCTTATAAAAGTCCTTTAATAATTTTTAGCATATTAAATCTCTCCGCGTGTAAATTTTGAACAAAATTGTGATCGTTTTGCTTATAAATATCATGTGAGGCAAATATTGAGATGAATTGATGTTTTAAATTGGACATGTGGCAAGGCAAAGTCTATTCCATGTTCGTGTTTTCTTTACTCAATCTATTTATAATTCAATGAGTTAATAATATAATAATATATGGTCATTTAAAAACAATGTGATAATATACGAGGGTGGATGATGAAACTCAAAATAATAAATAAACCACTTAAACAAATGCAATGGTTTGAATAAATTAATATGATTAAAAAGTTATAAACAAATGATATTTGTCGCCAGTGGCGAAACTTGAGATTTCCGACCGGAGATCGAAAACGTATGTACTCAAAAATTTCTATAAAACCGGGGGGTCAAAAACGTATATACCCAAAAATTTCTATACGAAATTATATACTCTCCACTACTGAGAGAAAAATTCGGGGGGTCGGCCACCCCTCCCGCCCCGCACTATGTTGCGCCCCTGTTTGTTGCTATCATAATGCTATCATAATGTAATTTGTCAAATAACGATTTAATGATTTTATTCAATCATAATTAAGAGATATTTTTTATATCAAATTAATATCTTAAGTGACTTTTATGATGAAATAACTTTAAAATATGTTGGTTTTTTATTTGTAAAAAATGTTAATGAACTTTTATAAGAAAAAAACATAAAGTATGTTGGTTTTTTTAAATAATATTTGCCTAAAAATAGGATTGATTTTTTTAAATATATATGTTTTTAACAAAAATAAAATGATGATTTTTAGAAAATATCTTTATGTAATATGATTGAATTAAAAATGTTACTTTATCAAATAAAAAAAATAGAGAGGTAATGAGGAAAAGGGGATATATAGACTCCTCTTTTTTATATGATTTTAATTTGAATATCTTTATGTAATATGATTGAATTAAAAATGTTACTTTATCAAATAAAAAAATAGAGAGGTAATGAGGAAAAGGGGATATACAGACTCCTCTTTTTTATATGATTTTAATTTGAAAGGAAAAGTGGATAAAAATTATACAACTATTTTTAATAATAAATATTATTATTGTTTTTTATTAATATTTTTGTAATGTGCCTGAAATAAAAATGTTACTTTTTAAAACAAAAGGAAGCAGGTAACCGGGAAAAGGGGGTTAATGTTACTTTTTAAAACGAAAAGAAGCAAGGCAACCATGAAAAGGGGGTTGTATAGAGACGTCTTTCTGATAAGTTTTAAATCTGTGATTTTATATTTAAATTACGATCGTAATCAACAAATGAAATTAATGACTTGTTTATCGATTCCGCTCGTAACCTAAACCCACATAAATTGACGGGTGAATTTATAATAAGTTTTAAAATTAATATTTTTTGTCTTTATGATAAGTTTTAAATCTGCGATTTATATTTAAGTACCCTAATTAACAAATAAAATTAATGGCTTTTATATGGATTCCACATTTTCAAAATCTATCAAACAAATAGACCACAAATAATCAATTTAAATATTTGATTTTTGGATTTTGAATCTTTATTATAATTGATAAAAATAATCATTTTCAGAAAATAAGTAAATAAATGTAGTAAAATTTAATTGTTGATATAACAGAACATTTAAAAGCTATCAAACTTGTTTGATGTGATTCTTGAGTGGGATAATCACTACCAATATTTAAATACATACCAAAACATGCATATATGAAAAGATCAAGTTTTGTTATGTCAAAACCTAGATTTAATCTGTTGATTTTGAATTTCAATTGTGTGATGTTTGTGAACAATTTAGAACATGATCTACTGAATTAAAAAAAAGGTCATAAATCTAGTGCAACATAAACATATTAAAGGTCATAAATCTAGTGCAACATAAATATTTAGAAAGTGAATAACTAATTTACCTTGATCCTTGAAATCGACTTGATGCAGGGGGTGGACGTTTACTCGGTCTAGCAGATAGATGTTGATGATTCATTGTTTATGATGGCTTTCAACACACTTTTAAGATCGGTTGGTTTTGGGTTTGAAGATCTTGATCGTAAGAAAGTCGGAAGACAAAAGAGAAATGATTTAGACGAATAGTGTGCCGTTACCCTCAAAGAAATAACTTTGCTATATATAACCTTTAGAGGTGCAACGAGAGTGAGAAATGGGCGTGTTTTCTATGATGTAATTTGATATGTTTAGTGTTAGTGTAATCGGATTCAGTTCACACTGAGAAATTACAAAATAGTACATGTAATGGCATGTGACGTGCACGCAATACTCCTCAGAATTTAATTTATTTTGAGTAAACTGCCATTTTGGTTCCTGAGTTTTGGTCAATTTTGCCACTTTAGTCCAAATTTGAAACTTTTTGCATCTGGGTCATTGTGGTTTCACTTTTATTGCCATTTTGGTCCAAAAATGAAATCAAGACATATTTCTCAAATTAAATCATGCTATTTTGTCCTTTTCCTCAGGGGCAAAATGGTCATTATATAGAAAATTTATATAATATATAAACTCTGCACGCTCTCTCTCTAAACACCCATCCGTCTCTTTCTTTATTCCACAAACAGATTCATCTTGATTTCTTTTACCACATTCACTTGAGATAAAAAAAAAACAGATTTCCGGTAACAAAGCTTGATGGATCTTCCATCGGATGAGAGATCTGACGGCCAACAAGATTCGTCATACCCGTTGCTGCTTGAACCACCACCGTCGCCGCCGCTGCCAGTAAGCCCAATAAGAACTGGAACTCTAGCATACATCTGATCGAAAACTGGAACGGAATGCTTAAGGTAATCAAGAAACAACACAGGGTAAAGTGCGTTATCCATGACCCCACTAAACCTTTTTCCAAAACCCTTCTTGAAAACCCTGTTGGGTGTCGAATCCAGCAAATAAATATAAAATAAACCTACTTAGACACACTAAAAGTAGTATGAATGGAAGTCAGGTTCGTGTCCACAGGGATACAGGTTAATTAATTGATTATGCCAAAAACGTTTTAGACACAGATACGATTGTTTTAAAAGGGGGGTTTTTAGTTTAACTAAAATGCAAGAAAACAATTTATAATTTTTAGATTAAAAAGAAAAGCTAATTAAAGTGGTTGTGAAAATTCAGATGTTAAAAACTAATTTCAACACCAGGGTAATTTCTTGATTCGGTTCGACTTATGATCATTAACGGTCACGGTGCAATGATCCTTTTTAAAATAATAGTTTGTATCGACACTAGACGTCACGCAGTTCGGACCTCCACTCTATTTATTGTCTAACCAAACGCCGTTCGTTGATTAGAGCCAACCCGCTACTCTAAACTCACGCCGTTCGGATTTTAGCGTGCGGGTTGCGGGATAGAAGTATCAATTACAATCAAACACTCACGCCGTTCGGAGTGCCTAGTTATATTGTATGATTCTATAATAATTTTGGGTTCATAGACAAACTCAAAATATTATTTGTTCCTTGTCAAAAATTAAAACTTTATTAGGGTTCTAAAAATTGATTGAACTATATTAGAAAAATTAATAAGTTGATCAGGTTTATTAACAATCTAATATTTTCCGGATTGAATCCGTATTAAAAACAAGAATCACACAAACAAACCACTAAAATAATAGAATCAAATGTGATCGTTTCACATAAGTTTATGAACCAAATCAAAGAAAACAAACCCTAATGTTGAAACTAAACGATTCTAGCCAGACATGGTGGCTAGAACAATCAAGTTAAATAACAAACAAATCATCACAAAATTAAAACTCACGAAAGAAAACAAACTCAAAACAAAGTTTTGTTGTTTATTTCCCCAAAATCACCAACTAGAATATGCTTTCTTTTTCTTTTCCCACTTGCAGCCGTCCAAAAAAAATGGTTCCCTTCCAATTCGTTGCTTTTGTTGTTGACGATTCTTATCCTTTAATTGGCTCACCCCCCAAAAATCTATAACCTCCTTGGCTGCTTCTATTTTTCTTTTTTTTTTCTTGTGGTGGCCTAGCCCACATCAGCCCATTTGCAAAAGTCTAAACCCATATAGGTTTTGTAATTTTCAAGTTGCAGCCCAAACAATTTATACATGTTGTTGCTCTTCAAACGTTGATCCACAAACTTGTTTATGCTTGTTAATTAATTACAGCCCACCTCCAATACTTTCGTATTCATTTAAATCGGCTATGAACATAGCCACCATTTTGAGTCCTTGCAATCCATTTGAAAAATTCTTGTCATTCCTCGCGACCGCTCCGTGCCTACAAAACCATTAAAAACGTCTAAAGTAGATTCCGTTCCACAAAAACGCGTATTTTCCAAAACAATGCAATATCTATAGTGTAAATGCCTAAAATGCCATTAAATACGCATGCTAAAATGTGGTAAAATATGCCTAAAAATGCAACTAACAAATCTCCCCAAGCTTAAACCTTTCCTTGTCCTCAAGGAAGTAAAGAATAAGAATAAACCGAGAAATAAACACGAAAAATAAAACACATATGCAAGCTTAATATTTTTTTTCAACCCGCTTCTTTTATTCCGGAAAACAAACTTGTAATGAGATCACATCCAACATTGTCAACTCCTATTACATTCATTCGAACCCGGGAAATACTTACACGTGTAACCGCGATTGTTGATATTTTGTGTCCCTTTAAACTCAAACCCGCTTAATCACAACCAAATGTTTTCTGCTTAATAATATACAAATTTACCAACATTGTTCAATTGTCCCCACGCCCAACACCTATGGCAACATCTACCCAACCTCACGACTTTTTGAAGATATCCAAAACCACACTTGATGCGACCATGCACCCAAATCATGACACGATAGTTATTATTTTTTTTCCATTTTTCAAGGGGTCGGGACTTTTCTCCCTAATTTGCTCAAATATTTTTTTTTTTTTATTTCGATTTCGATTTTTTTTTTCAAATTTTTGGCATACATTGTGCTCTTTTACCCCTTCCTTTTTCTCTTTTTTTTTTTTTTTCTTTTTTTTTTAACTATAATAACCTATGAGGTCAATTTTTCACCTCTTTGAGGTCAATTTTTCACCTCTTTATTTTTTTTTCAATGAAATTACGGAGGTGTCATGATATTGGAAACATGGTGTGTGATAGAGGATATGCAACTCAACCGATTTTTGGTCGGGATCAATTTTTTGACCACAAGCATCAAGATGGGAAACTAAACACATATATAATTAAGGTTATTGCATACAACATTGGCGTTCCTAAGTTAGGGCCGAGCCTATCAACATATCCCGAATTATCTATGTTTTCTTCCCCAAAGTTACCATTTCACGCATAAGCTTTAACATGCCAGAAATAATATCATTTCTCATTTTTCACAAATCATTTTCAGCGGAACAGAAACGGTTTTTTTTTTTTCTTTTTTTTTTTTTTTTAACTATATATACACCCTAAATGCAATGAACATGAAAAATGCAACTATATGAAACTATTTACAAACTAAGTAATGCATGATAGAATGAGAACATAAAAATTACCTCTAATCTCCCCAAGCTTAAGATGTAGCATCGTCCTCGAGGCTCGGAGAAATATGTAGAAGGCATCTACAAAGGCGGCGGAGATGGCTGAGATCCAAGTCGCTCTATGTGGTCACGGAGAGAGACGATGGTGCGGCCCATCTCACGCTGATGAGCATACATGAGACGAAGCATCGCTCGCTGATCAGTAAGCTCACCACGAAGGTAAACCACTTCAGCCCGTAAGCTGGTGAGCTCCGTATCGACAGTGTTGAAGCGAGCCATATACTCATTTTGGTTTTGAGCATCATCCCCAGTATCAGCATCCTCAGAATCGACATCTGCCTCAGAATCAGTATCTTCAAAATTAAGTGTCCAATTTGTTTCTTCAACTGGGCTTTCTAAGGATAAAATGTCCTGGTTTGATTCGGTGATATAGACGGTTCTCCTCGTGCCCTTTAACCAACGAATCCCGGGGCCCCTTTCCGATAGCTCGAATAGCTTCATTTTAGCTAATTGAACCATGTCTAGGTACTGATAACCTTTTAACTCGCCCAAGTTTTGCGGAAACCGAAGATTTAAAGATTTATGGTGGCCCAAAATGGTGATCACAGACCCGCAACAGATTTTTCCTTTTGTTGCATTAGAAACTTGCAACAACTTGTGGCACAAATACTTCCCAAAATTGGGTCGTGAAGACTGCGGATGGATCATGCACCACAACAAGTACAACTCCTGTAGGGTGACATTTCCAGTGTCATGACGACTGTCGATGATGTTGGATAACAGTCTGTGTGTCACCCGTAACACCGGATGAATGATGTGCGTGGCCTTTAGTTTACCGGTGTCATACTTTTCCTCTTTGGTGATAGATCTCCAAAATGCCTTAGCCCGATAGTCAACATGAGTTGGATCATTAGGCCCAAAGGTTTCCGCGGTGGGAGCATCTATCATCCGGCAAATAGTATTCGTTGAAAGGACGCAAGCCTTTTTAAACAAATGAAAATGCAATTCCTCCTCCTCGAGATGAACAGAACTCAGAAATTCAACGGTCGTGGGTGCGTAGCCAACATCAAACCATTCCAGTAACTTTACCCAACCGATGTTGTCAAACAATGTCTTCACGCCTTCTAGTACACCAAGATCCTTCAGTGATTCTTCATGTGCGAACTTGGTGTTACATAAATCCCGCTCCTTAAGCATCGCCAGCTTCTCTTTTTCTTTAAGGGTTTGCGACTTTTCTTTCTCATTTTTACCGCTAGGAGACGGGGAGTGATTTGAAGACTTTTTGTTCGCACGCTTTGCAGGTGGCAATGGCGAAGCGGTTTCGCCATGTCGTTTCTTTGTCCGCATATCAACAACCTGAAATCAAGACAATAAACCATCGATGAGATTGGGAAGGGATAAGGTCATGACGATGGTTTATAATCATTGTGGATCACCAATAAAATTATATATTCGCTTTTTCTTTTGAATGACTAAAACCATTAAGCACCATGATTCAATCCACAATAGGCTTACACAGTGACGTACCTTATTTTATTTAAGATAAGAGTACATACCTTAACCGAGTCATGATATGCAAGCCATAATTCACTAAACTCGAAATATATGCCATCAATTAGAACAAAAAACAGTTTATGACCATATCAGATGCTATTTTAACTCGTTCCAATTAATGCAAAATTGTATGTTCACTGATATCAAACCAATTTCAACTCCATGATGAAATTATAATTTATTCAAGACTAATGATAACAAAAGTTATGAAATTATAATTATTCAAGATCAATTTCAATTCAATGGAACTGTTCGGGTCCGATAACAGGGGTACGACTTAAATCGGTGTCTTGGTTAGCCGGTTAGCTGAAGATGTGGGTTGGTTCGGGTGTGTTGTCACCTGAGGGTCGATTGGTGTTTCGAAGTAACACGAGACACTACAGAAAACAAGAGAAATCAGAACATACCTGATGTTGTTCCTGATCGGAGCCGGCGTCGGAGTGCGGACAACAACGATTGGGGTTCAGAACAGAATGCGCGGATGATGAAGGGTGGTCGGCGACCGTCGACGGCGGTCGTTCTGCTGTAGTGGGCTGCCGGTTCAGGTGGCAGGTGTGATTCAGGGCGGCGAGATGGATGAACCGGCGTCGGATGGTAGGTTCCGTCGGAGTGTGAAGAGGATGGAGGTGGGCGTTGGGTGACGGTCACCGGTGTTGAGTGGCGGAGAAGTAGGGTTTCCGGGCGGTGGTTGTTCGGAGTGGTGAAGAGTGGGTTGTGGCGGAGATGACGGAGAAGGGTGGCGAAGCAGGTGGAGGACTGTTGTGGGAGGTCGTCGTCGGCGACCGGCGACGGGGGTGATGTGAGGAGTGGTGGCGATGTTAGGGTTGTGGGGGAGAAGGGTTTCAGGTCTGGTATTTTGTTGAGAGAAAAGAGGAGGTGACGAAGGATTTGTTTTGTTTTATCTGTTGGCTATTTTTTTTTGAGAAAATTACCAATCTAGCAAAGAAAAAAGTCAAATTACCAATCTAGCATGCTCATGCGTCTTTGGAAGGCCACTCACAGATCCCAAGTCTTCTAATGCGTCTTCCAGGCCAAGTATTGCGTCCGCCAATCCCCAATTGACACGTGGAAAGACTCATCACATCAAACACATGAAAGACTCATCCCATGCGTCCGCGGACTCATCCCATGCGTCCGCGGACCCACAAATCACATCACATCACATCACACACATGAAAGACTCATCCCATGCGTCCGCGGACTCATCCCATGCGTCCGCGGACCCACAAATCACATCACACACATGAAAGACTCATCCCATGCGTCCGCGGACTCATCCCATGCGTCCGCGGACCCACAAGCCATGCGTTCCGCAGACTCATCCCATGCGTCCGCAGACTCATCCCCGCCACTTGTCTTTTTTTTATTGGGTTTCTCCCCAAGGACTCATCCCATGCTTGAAAGACTCGTCCCATGCATGAGTGGCCTTCCAAAGACGCATGAGCATGCTAGATTGGTAATTTGACTTTTTTCTTTGCTAGATTGGTAATTTTCTCTTTTTTTTTTATTTTTTTTTTTATTATAAGCTTATAACCACCTGAACTCCTCTATTCACAGAAGGATCACCCGGCCGGGTGAGATTTTGACACGCCCGTGTCAAGGTGCTGATTAAATTTAACAAATTTTAACACGGCCGGGTCACTTTTTATAGAATTTTTGACACGGCCGGGTCAAGGTTCTGAATTAAAAACTATCTTTCACATGACCGGGCCATTTTTTATAAGGAAATTCAACACGGCCGGGTTAAACTTCAAGCTTAATCTATTTATTTTTTTATTTTTATTTTATTTTTTTATAAAACAAAAAAACGCAAAATGATACAAAACCACGGGTTGCCTCCCGCGAAGCGCCTTTCTTTCTCGTCTTTGGCTAGACCTTGAACGTGTTTAATCTTTGTAATCCACGCATTCCAACTCCACCGTAGAATCATGTTCGTGTTGGAATGCCTCGTAAAACACTTTCAAGCGATGTCCATTCACCTTGAATGTTTTTCCTGTTTGTTCACTTGTAATCTCTACTGCACCATGAGGAAAAACATTAGTAACCACAAACGGCCCGACCCAACGGGACCGTAGTTTACCAGGAAATAGTTTGAGTTTAGAAGAGAATAGCAATACCTTTTGACCCACAATAAAAGTTTTTCGTGTATTTACCTTGTCATGGAAAGCTTTTGTCTTTTCTTTATAAATGCGGGAATTCTCGTAAGCCTCATTACGAATTTCTTCTAACTCTTGAATTTGTAGCTTACGATGAACACCAGCTTCGTCAATCTTCAAGTTGAATTGCTTAATGGCCCAAAAAGCCTTATGCTCTAATTCAACAGGAAGATGACAAGCTTTTCCAAATACGAGACGAAAAGGTGACATACCTATCGGTGTTTTGTAGGCGGTGCGATACGCCCACAATGCATCATCCAATCGTAAACTCCAATCTTTCCGGTTTGGGTTAACTGTCTTTTCAAGGATTGACTTTATTTCCCGGTTGGAAATCTCAGCTTGTCCATTCGTTTGTGGGTGGTATGCTGTCGATACGCGATGTGCAACCCCATATTTCTTGAAAAGTGATTCGATTGTTCTATTGCAGAAATGCGACCCTCTGTCGCTTATGAATGCCTTTGGTGTTCCAAATCTGCTAAAGATGTTAGCCTTTATAAACTCTGAAACAACTTTAGAATCATTAGTCCTCGTGGCTTTTGCCTCCACCCATTTGGAGACATAGTCCACCGCCAAGAGAATATAAACATTACCAAAAGACGATGGGAATGGACCCATAAAATCGATGCCCCATACATCGAAAATCTCACACACCAAGATGGGGGTGAGGGGCATCTGATCTCTAGAACTCAAATTACCGGTTTTCTGGCATCGTTCACAAGATTTGCAAAACATGTATGAATCAAGAAATATAGTTGGCCAAAAGAAACCGGATTCAAGTACCTTATGCGCTGTACGTTTAGGACCAAAGTGCCCTCCACAAGCTTGTGAGTGGCAAAAATCTAAAATAGAGGGTACCTCACTTTTATCAACGCATCTTCTGATGACTTGGTCAGCACAGTATTTCCACAAGTATGGCTCGTCCCAAACATATCGTCTTGCTTCCTTCTTTATCTTGTCCTTTTGAGCACGAGAGAGTTCGAGAGGAAAAGTGTTTGTTACCAAGTAATTGACGATATCCGCATACCAAGGAGTTGTTACTTCAGCAGCAAACAAATGCTCATCCGAAAATGAGTCATTCAAAGGCATTGGCTCTTCGTTGTTGATGATTCTACTCAGGTGATCTGCCACAAGATTTTGCTTTCCACTTTTGTCTCTAATCTCCAAATCGAACTCTTGGAGTAAAAGCACCCACCGAATGAGTCTCGGTTTTGCATCCTTCTTTGTCATAAGATATCTCAAAGCTGCATGATCAGAATAAACAATTACTTTAGTGCCCAATAAATATTGTCTAAATTTTTCTAAAGCAAAAACAATGGCTAAGAGCTCTTTTTCTGTTATCGAGTAGTTGCTTTGAGCATGATCCAAGGTCTTCGAAGCATAGTAGATCACATGTGGAACTCGATCCTTCCTTTGACCCAGCACTGCTCCCACCGCATGATTGCTTGCGTCACACATGATCTCGAATGGTAGACTCCAATCTGGTGGTTGGATTACAGGTGCGGTGACTAACAGATTCTTCAAAGTATCAAAGGCTTGCTTGCATGCTTCGGAGAAAACAAATTCAACATCTTTTTGTAAGAGCTCGCACATTGGTCGAGTTATCTTGGAAAAGTCCTTGATAAATCTTCGGTAGAATCCTGCATGACCAAGAAAAGAACGTACCTCGCGGACACTGTTAGGATAGGGTAGAGATTTAATTATGTCAATTTTTGCTTTATCTACCTCGAGCCCTTTTGAAGAGACAACATGACCTAAAATGATGCCTTGATCAACCATAAAATGACATTTTTCATAATTCAAAACAAGGTTGGTTTCAATACATCTTTCCAAAATTTTAGTCAGATTTCTCAAACATTCTTCAAAAGAATTTCCGTAAACCGTGAAATCATCCATAAACACTTCAATTATTTCCTCGACATAGTCTGAAAAAATGCTTACCATACACCTTTGAAAGGTGGCGGGAGCATTGCAAAGTCCAAAAGGCATACGCCGGTATGCAAATGTGCCAAAGGGGCACGTAAATGTAGTTTTCTCTTGGTCTTTCGGCGCGACGGGTATTTGATGAAAACCGGAATACCCGTCCAAACAACAATAATGAGTCTTTCCCGCTAACCTTTCTAACATTTGGTCAATAAATGGAAGTGGGAAATGGTCCTTGCGGGTCGAGGCATTAAGCTTTCTATAGTCTATGCACACTCTCCACCCGTTTTGTACACGGGTGGGGACCAACTCACCTTGTTCGTTTTCAGTCACGGTGATACCTGTTTTCTTTGGCACAACTTGTATCGGGCTTACCCATTTACTATCAGAAATTGGATAGATCATACCTGCATTCAACAACTTCAATATCTCCTTCTTCACTACTTCCATCATGGGAGGATTCAACCTTCTTTGTGCTTCCCGTGTTGGCTTGTAATCTTCCTCCATGAGGATTTTGTGCATACAAAGTGATGGGCTCAAACCTTTTATGTCGGCAATAGTCCACCCAATAGCTTCCTTGTAGCGTTTGAGTGTGTTGACTAACTCATTTTCTTGCCCGCTCGTCAACTTGTTGGATATGATTACCGGTAATGTATCCTTCTCCCCAAGATACACATATTTAAGGTGATCGGGGAGGGTCTTCAACTCTAACTCCGGTGCCTGCACAATAGATGGAAGAAGTTTTTGGTTAGTAATTGGTAATTGTGATTTTGGAGCTTCATACCTGGTTTTCTTTTGTGCATCCATAAACGCCACTACTTCCATCAAATCCTCCCCAAGCTTGAACTTTTCAGTAAGTTCTTTTGCTGCAGCTTCATCAATGCTTCTATTTAACACTAACGCTAGAACATCATGGTTAGATAACTCAAAACAATCATCAGATAAGGGTTCAATAACATCTAACCAATTCAAAGATGAAACATCACTTGGGTAACGCATAGCATCATATATATTAAAATTGATAACTTCTCCGTCAAATTCCATTGATAGGGTGCTGCTATAGACATCGATTTTTGTTTTTGCAGTTTTCAAAAATGGCCTCCCTAACAAGATGGAACTTGAGTGTGGAGTATCATCATCCTCCATATCCAACACATAAAAATCAGCTGGGAATACCAACTCATTCACTTGGACCAAAACATCCTCTAATACACCTTTTGGGTATACTAAGGATCGATCGGCCAATTGAATGACCACCCCGGTCCTTTTTAACGGTCCTACATTAAGTGTTTTGAAAATAGAATTTGGTAGGACGTTAATAGAGGCTCCAAGGTCAAGCATGGCTCGTGGTATGTTGAGATTTCCCAATTTACAAGGAACCGTGAAAACACCCGGATCCTTGCACTTTTGTGGTAGTCTTTTTTGTAAAACGGCCGATATGTTTTCACCTACCTTGACAGTTTCATTACCTTTTAGCTTTTTCTTTGAGGTGCACAGTTCCTTTAAGAATTTTGCATATCGTGGAACCTGTTTAATAGCATCAAGAAGGGGAATGTTTACCTCTACCTTCCGAAAGGTCTCCATGATTTCTTGTTCCTCTCTTTGCTTTTGTGTGCTTCTTAGTCTTGAGGGGAATAGAGGAGGAGTGGTGAACTTTGCCTTGACCTCATCTGATTTTGGAGCCTCGGGTTTCTCCGTATCTTTCTTCTCAACAACGATCTCTTCTTCCTCTTCTTGCATTGTCGGACCATCATAACTCTTCCCGCTTCTCAAGGTAACAGCACAAGCATTGTGCTTAGGATTTGCCTCGGTTTGTGGAGGCAGTTTACCTTGAGACTCTATCTTACTCACCGAGGTGGCGAGTTGAGCCATTTGTTGTTCCAGATTCTTTATGCTAGCTTTTGTCTCCTGTTGGAACGTATGTGTGCTGGTTGCCAAACTTTTCACAATATCTTCCAAAGACATTCCCGAGCTACCAGTTTGTTGTTGAGCGGGTTGCTGTTGTCGAGGTTGAAAGTTTGGTGGTTGTTGATTACCTTGGAATGTTGAGCGTTGTTGATATTGTTGAGGCCTTTGCTGGAAATTCATGTTGGGAGGATGTCCCCAATTTTGATTGCCTCGGGGTTGTTCATATTGTCTTGAATTTTGCCCCGGATAACCTCCAAGTGCTTGTGCTTGTTCAACATCATCTTGCAGTGTGGGACACATATCAGTGGGGTGTCCAAATTGTAGACAAATTCCACAAGCTCGGGCTTGTGGCTCAGCACTCTTGTCCTTGGTAAGTTGCATGACTGCTTTGGTTAACTCGGCTAGCTGAGTTTCAATGTGAGGAGTGCTTACTTCCTTGACTGTTCGTGGAACATCCGTGTACCACTCTTCATCCTGTGTTGAGTGCTTGGTGTCTTCAGCAATGGAGGTAATCAAAGCTCTAATTTGAGTAGGTGTTTTATCGAGTAGAGACCCTCCACTAGATGCGTTAATCAAACGCCTCTCCAATGGTGACAACCCTTCACAAAAGTATTGAAGGAGTTGGTGATCAGTTATGCCGTGTTGTGGGCAACGAGCACACAACTTTTTAAACCTGTCCCAATAAGTGTGCAAGGCTTCTCTTTTTAGTTGCTTGATTCCGATGATCTCCTTGCGTAGGATCGAGGCTTTGACTTCTGGGAAGTATTTATCAAGAAATAGCTTTGCAAGTGCATTCCAAGTAGTTACCGACCCCGGTGGTAGGTAATATAACCATTCTTTTGCTGAGTCTTGAAGAGAAAGGGGAATGCCCTTAGTTTGATTTGGTCTTCAGTGACGTTATGTGGCTTCATACCGGAGCACACAACGTGGAACTCTTTGAGGAACTTGTGTGGGTCTTCATTCTCTAGGCCTCGGAAAAGGGGTAATAGATGAATGAGTCCGGATTTCAGCTCAAAATTTTCCACAGTAGGGTAGTTAATGCAAAGTGGTTGTTGTGGGACATCACGAGTTGCCCACTGTCTAAGGGTTTGTTCAGCTGCCATTGTAACTGTGGGAATTTGCGGTTTAGGTGAGTTTGGTTCTTGGTGGGTATAGGTAGGTGAGTGTGGTGGAGTGGTGGGTGTTTCTTGATGGGATTGTGATTCTGTTTCGGTTTCAGATTCACTTGACAAGAGTATGTCTTGCCAAATGTTGGTGACCGGAGGTGAAGATATAGAGGATGAGGAGCTTGCTAACTTCTTTCGTTGTTTTGCTTGCCTCCTTAATCTCTTTGCTGTTTTCTCGATCTCCGGGCCAATCTCGAGTGGTGTACCTGTACGCAAAGATCTTGGCATAAAACGATTAAATTTGCCGTATCCCACAGTTACAATGATTAAACACGTTCAAGGTCTAGCCAAAACGATTAAATTTTCCGGGTGAACATTCTGTGAAAAAAAATTAGGAGATGGCAAGTTTCAAGTTATAAGAAAGAAGATATAATATAATAAATAAATGAACAAAACTTATCATCTTCTGAACCCAAAATCTCAAATCCCCAGATCACAGTTCCTCTTTCACCACACGACACCCTACATCTCCAAATACCACCTCCACTTCCCCGGCAACGGCGCCAATTTGTTGGGTGTCGAATCCAGCAAATAAATATAAAATAAACCTACTTAGACACACTAAAAGTAGTATGAATGGAAGTCAGGTTCGTGTCCACAGGGATACAGGTTAATTAATTGATTATGCCAAAAACGTTTTAGACACAGATACGATTGTTTTAAAAGGGGGGTTTTTAGTTTAACTAAAATGCAAGAAAACAATTTATAATTTTTAGATTAAAAAGAAAAGCTAATTAAAGTGGTTGTGAAAATTCAGATGTTAAAAACTAATTTCAACACCAGGGTAATTTCTTGATTCGGTTCGACTTATGATCATTAACGGTCACGGTGCAATGATCCTTTTTAAAATAATAGTTTGTATCGACACTAGACGTCACGCAGTTCGGACCTCCACTCTATTTATTGTCTAACCAAACGCCGTTCGTTGATTAGAGCCAACCCGCTACTCTAAACTCACGCCGTTCGGATTTTAGCGTGCGGGTTGCGGGATAGAAGTATCAATTACAATCAAACACTCACACCGTTCGGAGTGCCTAGTTATATTGTATGATTCTATAATAATTTTGGGTTCATAGACAAACTCAAAATATTATTTGTTCCTTGTAAAAAATTAAAACTTTATTAGGGTTCTAAAAATTGATTGAACTATATTAGAAAAATTAATAAGTTGATCAGGTTTATTAACAATCTAATATTTTCCGGATTGAATCCGTATTAAAAACAAGAATCACACAAACAAACCACTAAAATAATAGAATCAAATGTGATCGTTTCACATAAGTTTATGAACCAAATCAAAGAAAACAAACCCTAATGTTGAAACTAAACGATTCTAGCCAGACATGGTGGCTAGAACAATCAAGTTAAATAACAAACAAATCATCACAAAATTAAAACTCACGAAAGAAAACAAACTCAAAACAAAGTTTTGTTGTTTATTTCCCCAAAATCACCAACTAGAATATGCTTTCTTTTTCTTTTCCCACTTGCAGCCGTCCAAAAAAATGGTTCCCTTCCAATTCGTTGCTTTTGTTGTTGACGATTCTTATCCTTTAATTGGCTCACCCCCCAAAAATCTATAACCTCCTTGGCTGCTTCTATTTTTCTTTTTTTTTTTTTCTTGTGGTGGCCTAGCCCACATCAGCCCATTTGCAAAAGTCTAAACCCATATAGGTTTTGTAATTTTCAAGTTGCAGCCCAAACAATTTATACATGTTGTTGCTCTTCAAACGTTGATCCACAAACTTGTTTATGCTTGTTAATTAATTACAGCCCACCTCCAATACTTTCGTATTCATTTAAATCGGCTATGAACATAGCCACCATTTTGAGTCCTTGCAATCCATTTGAAAAATTCTTGTCATTCCTCGCGACCGCTCCGTGCCTACAAAACCATTAAAAACGTCTAAAGTAGATTCCGTTCCACAAAAACGCGTATTTTCCAAAACAATGCAATATCTATAGTGTAAATGCCTAAAATGCCATTAAATACGCATGCTAAAATGTGGTAAAATGCCTAAAAATGCAACTAACAAACCCCAAAAGGGTCCAAAAGCTTATGAAATCTAGATAACATAACCACCGTTTTTAGGGAAACTTGTGGCGAGTTCAGCTGTAACAAGGGCTCCTGGGATGCTCCAAAAAAGGGGGAAGATTAAGAACCCTAGTAAAGAAAGTAAAGCACCACCTCCTGATCTGACTGAATCTTCTACACCAAATGGGCCACCTGAAACTTCATAGAAGATTAGGGCTATTAGAGGTAAAAGAGTTAGTTTGGGGTTTGATTTCTTGTCAGTAATGTCGTGATCATTGGTCAAGATTGGATTTTTATTTGAACCTATTCAATTCAAGAAAGAATGAACCTTGAATGATCCAAACAGTATTTTAGCTTTTGGGTGCTATGTAAACACCATGTTCTTGATCAATGGGATCAAGTGAATGTGGTAAAAGGAATCAAGATGACTTTGTTTGTGGAATAAAGAAAGAGACGGATGGGTGTTTAGAGAGAGGGAGAATGCAGAGTTTATATATTATATAATTTTTTTGTATTGTAACAACCCGATTTTTTGAAGTCAAAGTCAAAGGAGGAAAAGATTGCTAATCAGATCTGACATTCCTTACTTAATTATTACTTGTACTCTCCGACTCAATAATCGATGTATGCTATTTACCGCTATTTGTTTTTACGATTTGTATTTTGTGTGAAGTAACAATGCAATAAACGCAGTTAAAACACCGATCTATTTAACGTTATCTCATCGCTATCGCATTGCAACTCGAATCGCATTTATGGATATTGTTGTAAGTTTTCATCTCAAATCCTATACTTTCACAATCAGCACACACTTTCTCATCATCTTCTCCACTGAATCATCACTTTTAACCCTGAAATCCACCTGATTTAGGCTGTTATCGGGTGACGTCATCACGGGTTCATATGAACACCGGAGTATGACCTCAACTCACCAAGAACAACTCAGATCTAAAGGATTTCTACAATGTTTAAACACTGATTTCACTTAAATCTAAGCATAATCAAAGTGTTTCAAACTTTTCTTCAAACACTCTTCACTTTATTCAAAACCGATAGAATCTGAGCTCGTACAGGCCTCCTACTCATCCTCTAAGTGAAGTGCCGGTTTGAGAACGGATTACTATCAAAGAGATTACCGATTCACGGGTTGAACATGAAATCCCGTCAAAGAACAGTTACTGATCGAACGGGGTGATTCTCATCCGATCGGATGACTGGACTTGATGTGGTTTCCATTGTTTGACACGTTGTCATGCCGTCTCGGTTCAACTGCAAAACTTCTAGACTTAACGGATTTTACAAGTTCTCAAACAAACAGAAATATATAAATAAAACAAGTACTTTAAAAGAAGGCAATATATCTTGGACTGAGATGATGGGATTGTCATTTCGGCCAGAGGAGGCTTTGTGTAACCCAATGGCAACTTAACAAGACGTGATCAAAAGAAAAGAAACATGCCTTGTAAACCTTCTAGACATGTTACTATTCTTTATGTATAGCAAACATGTAAATGTTCTAACTCGTCACGTTTCTATTAGCTTATCATATCATATATGTTCCAAACACTCGTACATACTTGTCATGTTCATATATGATTCTTATTTGATATTGTAACAGATACAAAATATATGACATGACGACATTGAAAACACCACATTATTCGATAGGCTAACACACAAATAGCAAACCGAAACCAGTTACATGTGATTTTAAGTGGCAAATTGATTTCTTGTGAAAGAAGCAAAGAAAGGTTGTAAGGTGGCCGATAGGTGCACTCATACGATGGGTAAATTAATTTCTTGGTGAACAGGAAGTCGGAGGTGGTAGATGAGTCTGAAGTTGACAAACATTTTAGTCTGGTCTGATTGTGCATCTCCAGTCAAGTTGAATCGGTATCGAACAGAAATTGAAATCGAAAATTGCAAAGTATTTGGCTAACACCCAAACGTTTATTATTATTCAAGAAACTGACTCAAAACTTGAATTACAATCACTAATACCCAAAGCATGGTATTTATAATCTAAACCCTCCTATTAGACTATAACTAGGATTGCTAATAAACCTATTATTTTGGATATGATAATTATCACTAAATAATTAAACCCAAACACATTTAAATATTCTAATAATTATCCACTCCATAGTTCCTTGCCTTGCACGCAAAGGAATCTCTTTTAATTCGAAATTTCCAACAATCACCCCCGGAATTTCGAACTCGTATCTGACAAGTCTTCAAATCCAAGCTTTTCAGTCATCTCCTTGAACTTGATCTTCCCAAGAGCCTTCGTCAAAATATCCGCCTTTTGATCAATGCCACTAACATGCTCGACCACGATATCTTCACGATCAACACATCCCCGAATGTAGTGAAACCGGGATTTTATGTGTTTGCTTCTTCCATGGAAAACCGGGTTCCTCATGAGAGTTATCGCCGATGTATTATCAACACGTAACACCGCCGCTTGAATTTTCTTGTCGAGTAATTCATCAATTAATTCCTTTAGCCAAACCGCCTGACACGCGGCTGCACTAGCCGCCATATACTCCGCCTCACACGACGATAAAGCAACTGTACTTTGCTTTTGAGAACACCAAGTAATTGGGGAAGACCTAAAATAAAACACGTGTCCCGTAGTACTTCTTCCATCGTCCGGATTTATGTTGTGACTACTATCACTGTAACCGACCAACATATTTTCTCCTCGAGTATAGGTAATGCCATAACTAAAAGTACCTTTTAAATAGCGAAGAATTTGCTTGATGAGAGCTGCATGAGATTGCTTCGGGCATTGCATGTACCGACTGGCTACTCCGACCGAAAACGCCAAATCTGGTCGAGTCTGTAAAAGGTACCGGAGACACCTGACAATCTTTCGATATCTCGTTGCATCAAAATCTTCTTCGTTTTCAAATTTAGAGACTTCCACGTTCGGGTCTATGGGAACACTAGTAGGATTGCAGTTAATCATACCGGCTTCCGTCAGTATTTTCTTTGCATATGCCTCTTGCTTAATTTTTATCCCGTCCTTGCTCTGCGACACTTCAATTCCAAGATAATAAGTAAGCTTTCCCAAATCGGACATTTCAAAGTTTTTAGCCATCCCGCGCTTAAACTCCATAATAAGTTTCAAATTTGAACCTGTCACAATTAAATCGTCCACGTACACGCCGATTAATAAGACATCCGGTCCAACGGTTCTTCGGTATACGGCTTGTTCTTGTGAGCACCTATGGAATTTCATATTTAATAAAATATTATTTAATTTTGTATTCCACGCACGTGGAGCTTGCCTTAACCCATATAACGCCTTTGACAATTTATAAACTTTATGCTCTTCGTCTTTTTTAACGAACCCTTCCGGTTGAACGACATAAACTTCTTCTTTTAATTCGCCATGTAGGAACGCGGATTTAACGTCAAGATGATGTAATTCCCAACCTTCATTCGCTGCGAGAGATAAAAGTAACCGAACTGTTTCGAGTCGAGCAACTGGCGCGAACACTTCGATAAAATCGACTCCGGGTTGTTGAACATAACCCTTCACCACGAGTCTAGCCTTGTGTTTATTTAGTGAGCCATCCGCGTTTCTTTTAACCTTGTAAACCCACTTCAAACCAATCGCTTTTGCACCACGCGGTAACTCGGTTAACGACCACGTATTGTTTTTATTTATTGATTTGACTTCTGCGCGCATTGCTTTCATCCACTCCGGTTTATTTTTAGCATCATTAAAATAAGCCGGTTCGTCATCCGCAAGCAATAAAAATTCTTCATCAATAGAACTCGAATTTAAAACATAATCGTTAAAACGTACCGGGGTAACCGTTGCACGGTTAGATCTTCGTAAAACCGGCTCAGGAGTAACAAAAATATTTTTTTCAACATTGTTACTGTTCACGCCATATTGGGTTTGGTTTTGACCACCATTTAAATTTGACTTTTGTGAAATAATACTTGCATTTTTTGGAGTTTGATGGCTTTGAGCATGAATAACAGTAGCCTTTTCATGATTTGGCAAATCCATATAATTCACATCAACTGGGCTTCTACTTTGTGGGCCAGATGAAGCAGCTTCAAAGTTATTTGTTGAACTTGAAGTAGTGGTCGAAGAACCAATACTATCATGACTTGTATCTTCAAAGTCACCATTTATTTCAAAAGTGGACCCACTTAATTCTGTATTTATGGTTCCATCTCCGGTATCAATTACGCCATCAAAGTTTACCCAAAACATACCTTGTTTGCGAGACTCATCGTTATTGAAAACAATATTTTTTCCCCAATTCCAACCACGCGTTTCATCAAACTCCGTATCCCCGTCTCGACCCACAATAATTCTTCGAGTCGTTGGATTGTATAAACGATACGCCCCCGAACCTTATTCGCTTCCAAGATAAACTAGACGAGTCGAACGATCGTCTAATTTTGGAAGATGCCCGCCAACAATTTTCAAATAAGCGGCACATCCGAACACCTTAAGAAATTGAAGATCCGGTTTCTTTCCTTTTAACATCTCGTACGGTGTTTTGTCTTCGTGTAACGCTCGTGTTGGAGTTTTATTTATTAAATTGGTTGAGTGCCTCACCGCCTCCCCCCACATAAAATTAGGAACTTGTCGCGCTTTTAATATACTTCGAGTCATCTCCATTAAGGTACGGTTTCGCCTCTCCACCACCCCGTTTTGTTGAGGTGAATATGGAGCGGTTAAGTGTAGAATAATCCCTTCGTTTTCATAGAACCGATTGAACTCATGAGACGTAAATTCTCCCCCTCGATCGGTTCGAAACGTCTTGATTTTTCTACTAACTTCCACTTCCACCATGACTTTAAACTTTTTGAAGGTTTCAAACGCGTCACTTTTTTCCTTCAAAAGAAAAGTCCACATGAAATGTGAAAAATCATCAACTAAGACAAATACATACCTATTTCCCGCTATTGTGCTTGGAGAAATTGGACCGCATAAGTCTCCATGAATAAGTTCCAAGGCACGCATTGCCCGAAACGACACCGTCTTCGAAAAAAAATGTCTCGTATGCTTCCCGACTAAGCACGAATCACATATTTGATTTTCATGATTGATTTTTGGCATCCCCATGACCATATCTTTATTCACCATTTGTTTCATGGACTCGAAATTTAGGTGACCAAGTCTCGCGTGCCATAACCAATTTTCATTATCAATCCGAGCTTTCAAACAAACGGGTTTTCCAACTTTTAATTTAATCGTATAAAGACAATTTTTAGATCGAGTAACATTCATTAATACCTTGCCTTGAGCGTCACGCATTAATAAATAATCGTCTTTCATACGAATATCACATCCACACTCCGTTGCTTGACCGAGACTAATTATATTACTTCGTAAACTAGGGATATAATAAATATCGGTCAATAACCTTTGCTCCCCCGTTTTACCCAATAGTAATATAGACCCTTTCCCGCATATTTCGACTTGAGACCCATCCCCGAATTTAACTTTGCCACCAAGACGCTTATTTAATTCAGAGAAAAAAGATATATTACCAGTCATATGGTTACTCGCGCCATTATCCAAATACCACAAGTCTTTTTCTTCCGAACCGCTCTCGTAATTTTTTGGAATGACCTTTTCTTCATTCAAGTAAACGATTTCTTGAACATCTTGCACCATAAACAAAGACGGGTCAATTTCTTTCACATCGATCAAGTTTGCTTGTTTCTCTTTCTTTCGCTCTGGACTTCTCGAAACAAAGTGACCGAACTTGTCACATCGGAAGCATTGAACCTTCGAATAATCCTTCTTTCCCTGTTGTTTATCCCCTTCGTTGGACCCGCTTTGTGACCCGCGGTTTTGACCAGATTGGTTTCGACCGCGTCCACCACCACCACGTCCACGGTTCGAGCCTTTCCCGCGTCCCTTACTCGAATCGCGTGAAGTCTGTCTAGAACTTGAAGAGGCATTAGAATTATTAAACATTAGTTTCGTTTGAGTACCTTGATTATCCGACTGCAATTCTTCATCTTTTATGCGTTCTTCATACGCCTTTATTCGACCAACAACATCGTCGAATGCAACTGTTTTTAGATCCACAAGTTGTTCAACTGAGGCTACCATATGGATAAACCGCCTTGGTAAACCACTGAGAAACTTTTTCACGATCCTTTGTTCCTCTATTATAGAACCGAGAGACGCCGCTTTTGAAGACATTCCTGTTAACTGGCTAGAAAACTCATCAACTGTACTAGAATCCTTCATCTTCAACGCCTCAAATTCTGACATGAGTGTCTGTAGTCTTACTTCACGTACCCGATCGGCTCCCAGATGGCGCGCTTTCAGTGCATCCCGCATCTCTTTTGTCGTCTTCATATTACCAACTTGCAAGATTTGTTCTTCCGGTATGGATTGAAACAACAAAGCAATCGCCATATTGTTTTTCTTCACATCGGTTTCACTTCCGGGTTCAATGGCCTCCCACACGCCATGAACGTTAAAAATCGCGCGGATACGCAACGCCCAAATTGTATAATTAACCTTATTCAACATCGGGCATTGAAGTGCTGTTGAATTTGGAACGGATTTCTCGGTATTCGAGCCGCTACCGCCATCGCTTCCAACCATATTTTTCTTCTGTCGACTATACGTAAGATTAAACGAACCCGGTGTAACTGGTTCAGTTTCTTCCAGTCTACGCGTTTAATTCCCGAGTTCCACTTCAAACACGAACCCGAAAAAACAAAGTTATATTTGTCTTGAACTTAAAAAAATCCAAAACAAAAAAAAACTTTGTTTGTGTACTGCTTTCGTAGAACCACCGGTAGCAATTTCCAAAGCAATAGGTAATTGGACTTTAAAGTTTTGACTTGGGCCTAAACGTTTGATCCAATAGCAACAAAACCTTTTGATCCAATAGGACCCGACAGCGTCTTTTGTTCTTCTCCACACAAAAGAAACAAACGTAGATGCAGTCGCTTGTGTCTCTGCACCTTTCTTTGATATCCGATTAGAATTCTGGTCACACACAATACAACAGCAGCCAATTTCACGCTACTGTTACCTCTGTTTGACCGAATTACAAACCTTGATGACTTCTCCTTTGGCTCTGGCCGATATCAAAGACAACAACACCTTTCACGCATTGTCTCCTTCTTTTTCTTCGATCCAAGCACTCCAACACGAGTTTTAGCTCCGATTTCTATCTCAATCGTAGGTTACTTTTATCCCAGGTACGCTCTGATACCCATTCAAGATGAATCGGTATCGAACAGAAATTGAAATCGGAAATTGCAAAGTATTTGGCTAACACCCAAACGTTTATTATTATTCAAGAAACTGACTCAAAACTTGAATTACAATCACTAATACCCAAAGCATGGTATTTATAATCTAAACACTCCTATTAGACTATAACTAGGATTGCTAATAAACCTATTATTTTGGATATGATAATTATCACTAAATAATTAAACCCAAACACGTTTAAATATTCTAATAATTATCCACTCCATAGTTCACTGCCTTGCACGCAAAGGAATCTCTTTTAATTTGAAATTTCCACTCCATAGTTCACTGCCTTGCACGCAAAGGAATCTCTTTTAATTTCAGACCATACACCTCTGACTAGATGTATGGTGCCTTTTGCAACCTCTTCTCCTTTATCATCTGTAAGTATAACATGTTGTCCAACCTTGAATTTAAAACGCTTTTTGGGGACCACAACTGTATCTTTGGTTCTTGAAACTGATCTCCTGCGATGTTTCCTGTGGGTCAGTTGGGATGTAGATGGAGACGGGTCATAATCTTCATCCAAAAGATCCTCCGGTGAATTTGGGTCTGGCCCTGACCCAGTTTCTTTTTCAGGCAAGGCGTTGTCCTCATCAGAATGTACGCGAGCAGCCTTAGCAGCTGCACGTGCTAGTTTGCCCCTACGGTTACTTAACCTGTTAAGACGTAAAAGAAGAAAGACAACTTGAAAAAACTATGGTTGGTATATGCATGGGTTGAGTTGGGTTGGGTTGGGTTATGTTTTATCTATAATGGGTTGAAGGTGTAATCAAACGGGTCAAACAGGTCAAGGTTGCTCAAAGTGTATTACTAATGAATAGCACTCCTAAATCCCTTTATTACAAAAACAAGATTATTATTGAAATAAGAGATGACTGAAAACTTTAAATCACATTTGACACATTAGCTGTCTATTAAAAATATAAAATTTTAGATGAAAATTGTTTCGGTTCAACCCAACCCGTGATAAAAAAGTTAATCCCTTTTGACCTGTTTTCCAACCCAACTGACCGGTCCATTTTTCCACCTATACATAATTCAGTGTATTTCAGATTCTTGACTACCAAAAGATGATATTCTAATCAACAAGAACATAGGACAAGCTTTCTTACCAATTCCTCAACTGGATATTAGTAACTTCTGGACCCTGCAAAAGAAGATGTCAAACTTAAAAAAAAAAGAAAAAAAGAAAACTTTATTTAAAAATATTAATGTGTTACATACATGAAGATTCACTTCAGCAGCCAAACGTTGTAAAGTACCATCACTCATCAGCATAACAGGATGATCAAGTAAAGCCTTTTCAATAATATCAATTTGCTTATCGTTCAATAGGGTCCTTCTCCTTTTGTTTTCCTGTCTTTCCTCCCTCTCCACGCTTCTAAACTCTTCAACATTTTGTTCAGTGTTTTGATCACTAGTATCTTCACTTAACTGATTTTCGCCATTCTCATTGCAAGCCAAATAGTCAGCTTGGACTATAACCATAGTTACTGGTACGCTCTCATCATCGTTACCACTTCCGTCATCCACATTAGGAGACGGGCTTTGATGTGTAGGCGATGGGCATCGTGCACTATTATGAACCTCCTAAAATTGAGACTCAAACCGTCACAATCATATATTTGATGAAGTTTAACAAAAAAAAAATTGTCGTCTATAGGTGGAATAAATCAGTGGATAGGTCATGATGGTTAAGGTTAGATCATATTGGGTTGTCCCGAAACACTTTTTGTCAAAAATTATAAATTGCTTATAGATAAATGTTACATATGGTTAGCAAGACTATTATTTCAAGAATAACTTAATTTTCGGAATAAAATCATTTAAGCTTAAACCCGTTATTTTAGCCAAACTTTTTTATTTCAGATTTTTGACCGTTAGAGATTAAATACAAGTGAATCAACCCATTCATAAGTAATTGGGTTCACTGACTTAAATCACATTTCCTTTAAGATGCCAAATTAGTTCAGTGGTTAAAATCGCCCAAAACATATTTGAGTATGTTTTATTTTAACTAATGCGTATTATTTTAATAACAATTTTGTAATTTTGATATGTAAAGAGTATATATGAAATTCTAAAAAATAGACCAAGAGTGTTGAAATAAACAGCTATTTCACCAAAATGATTAAAAAGAAACAGACAAAAAATGAATTATTTTACCTTTGCTCTGTGGATATCGGATTCTTGAGCTGCAAGTGGTTGCTCCAGTTGATTAATGAACCACCTAAAAAATAAACAAGATTTAAATGAATTGATCAAGTGATATATGATGTTTCTATCATACTGATATGCCATTTAATGTTCAATTATCCAATCAAATACAAATATGCTCTCTGAGATCGTTCATAAGTTAACGCATACAGCTTTACAGATTTACCTGAGGACAAGCACATCTTGTGCATTTAGGTAAGCAGGAGTCAAAGATTCGGCATGATTTAGTAAGTAAACTGCAACACACAGATGTTATTAACAAACCAGATTTGTTTCTTAGGAGAGATGGCATTTTCGACCCATTTACGTATTATGGATAGATCGTGGTTGTTATATTTTAAATGGGCCAAATTAAAAGATAGCTAAAAGGAGAACATGTCAAATATGAAAGTCACCTAAAATGTTTTATTCAAAAATTAATATTATAATTGAAATAGTATTGTTTTTATAGTTACAACTAACACTTCAACAATTTATAAACTATAAAGAATATTATAACGGACAAGAAAGTATTTGTGGGCTCACTCAACTTGTAGTAAAAACTGACCCATTACCAACCCACCCCTCTTGCCATCTCTATATTTTTATTAATCAAGAAAGTTTTGAAATCGATAGATACACAGGTTTCTGCTAGCGGCAGCTGTTCTTTCGACAGCACCACCAGGTAACTTAGAAGCTTCCGTTTGCAAGCACTCCAGAAAATCACTGACAAAGTGAGCATTTTCTTCTGCACATAGAGAGATATTAGTCAAGAAACATGCTAAATCATTCTATTCAGATAATTTTTTATTGTTGTTTAGAAAATAATTTGGGAAGAAAGTATTTCGTGTCAACCCTGTAAGATTAAATATTTATTTATATGTATTTAATCTAGTAGCCATCATTATCATTTATATAATATGGATCAAAATATATTAAAACCTATAATAAATTAGTTGGTAATTGTTGATGGCCAGATTACCCTAATTAACTAATTGGGTTTCCCCTTGGGTGTATATAAGGAGATTACTAGAGAGGGATTAGGGTTAGACCCTCATAACATCACACTAAATCGCCCCTCCTCTCTCTCCATTACTACGAGTTCTTCAACCCTAAAGAACTCGGCACTACCATCAAGAAGATACATCCTAAAGGGGAACCGAATCAATCTGACGAACATGACGTCTACTTCATTCTCTGATGCGGTTACTGGCTAACAAGGTACACATGATTTATTATCTATGATTGAATTTATTTAATTAGGGTTTATGTTTTACCCATGTTCTACTGATATAATCAACATGTGGTATCAGTGCAGATGTTGATTATATCAATTCAATCAAAGAATTCAATGAATCGGTTTGGAAACTAAAATCAATCAAAATTATTTTTTATCTTTGATGATTACTAAATCGTTTTCCAGAAAATAATCAAAATCGAATAAACCATTTACGGTACTAGTTCCCACCGCATTAATTACTATTGTACATTGATTTTGAATTTTGAGACCATAATTAATTCAATGAATTCTTGTCTGTAGTGTGCTTCATTATTAATATTAAACTGAAGGCAATCGTTTTATGTATCCATATAATTCATGTTAGAAAATTCATATTTTAATATGTCCATTTAAATTGGAATTAGTGGAATCGATTGCACTGTTTGTCATCGAATAAGTTCTTTCATATTTTAAATCAATTAATATATTGAGATTTCATTCATTTTATTGTATTGTATTGATATGAATGTTTGTTATGATATCACCTAATTTTGTGATAGATCAGATTTTGATCATAATTTCGAAATATTTATAAAGAAATCCCCTTATTTTGGGATAACGTCAGGATTTGATTATGTTTCCTAAAATTGTGTAACTTTATCTCCAAGTTTCGAATAAAATATTATTTTTTTAATTTATAATCGAATAATTAACTTGGATAGATACACATAAGATATTTTGAAATTATAATCAAATCCCTTAAAATTAGTTGATTCAACCTTATCACACTAACAGCTGTTTACAGAAGGTTCGAGACCACATGGTTGCGACTCGAGACCTCATTATGAGCGAGATCTCATAAAATACAGTAGTCGAGACCATGGTTCCGACTCGGAACAACGAGGTTGCGACTCGAGACCTTAATGAGTCGAGACCTCATAATGTTACAAATGAGTCGAGACTTGACTCGAGACTTGACTCGGGATCTCACTCGAGACCTCATAACTGAGTCAAGATCTCACTCGAAACCTCATTATTTTAGGCTGTTTAATGTGAATTAAGACTTAAATAATTGGTTTTGTAAATACTTAGTTAATTAATAAGGATCAAATAATGTTTTGCAAAACCAAAATGGCTTAACTTGAATGAGCTTCTGATGTATCACTTCTGGCCAAAGCTGATTTGATGCATCTATTTATTGTTCAAGTATTATAGAAGCTATGTTAATTATGCATTACAAACGTGAATGTCTTACTTCTGGCCAAAGCTGATTTAGTTCATTTATGTCTAGCATACTTAACAAGTGCATAACTAAAGTGATTGTCTCATTTCTGGCCAAAGCTGATTTGTCACGGTTACTTTGCACACATGCTTAAATGATTACACTTCTGGCCAAAGTTGATTTGTCTTCGTTTAAGTAGAACTTTAAATAAGTCTATTATTTTGATGTTAGTAATAGACATATCACAACCTCTTCACATAATGATCCTTATATCAATGATCCTTCGTTAATTTTATGATCATTTCGTCTGCTTTATTTTTTAGTACCCATAACTTTACTCACTATAATTTTCTTCTATATATATCTCATCCACTCTAATTCCTAAGTCTAATATGTTTTGCTTTATTTAAAGTTTCTATAAGAATTAGCTCTTAAATTAAATCCTTGATTATCTATTAAGACACGATAATTCTATTGCTCGCTTCTGATAAAGCACTACAGAAGAAAAGTAGAGCATGATGATTAGGATAAATAAAAAATGATGTCTCTAATGATAATCAAGAACTCTCTAACATAAGTGCTGTCACTAAAAGGTTATTCCAGATTAAGTCTTTCCTAAGACTAATCTATAATTGTCGAATAATCATAAGAATTCCTAAGATGCATGCCTTCATTTAAAATTCTAAACTATAAAGCTAAGTGGTATATGTGAATACATAATAATGTACAATACCATGACCCATAAAATTAAGGGCTTACGCATGAAAATAAGTACATTTTTCTAGTACATTACATAATAAGATTTTCACTTGTGCAATTTGATGCCTTATAAATCAACTATAACACTCAAAATTACCAAAGTATAACGAGTGTGTTGATAAGAAACAAATGTACAAAGAAATAAATGTTTGAAGCTGGAAAATAAATTGTTACTCACCTTACAACCACTTAAACTTTAAAATAGGATTGTTCTAAGGTCCATAGACAAATTACAACTGTTAATTCCACCTCTAAGGTTCTTCAAGGGAAAATCTCACGGCATCATTATGTCATTAGACTAGACATAAGCAACGAGACTATCCATTATTCTAAAGAACAGTTGGATGAATTAATTAGATAGTCACTTATTAAAGATATTTAAGTCTACTAATTATAATATTCCTATTAACACATGATTAGTTGACTCTAGTTTTTTAAACGTTTCCTTACCAGAAATCAACAAATAATTCACATAAGAGTTAGTGACAAAATTAAATGTTACGGCTATAAAAAACCATAATAAGCAGTCTTCTCACAACGCTTTTCGATACTTTATATACTCTGAAGATTAATCAGAATATAGTATCATAACTAAGCAATGTTATGAAGGTTGTGAGGTTTGCATAGTCAACATAAAGTCACACTTACCTTAAACTCTCATTTTATTTGTTCTAAATATCTGGATTGAAACATTACTAAGATGAAACTAGATGATACCTTACACTTTCACAACTTTTTTCATCATGCAAATGAAAAATTTGACAAAAGGAAAATGAGACTTACAAATTTCATCCATTATAACCAAAATTCATGAGAAATCATGACATGGTTAATGAGGATGATTTCTTATCTAATCTCATTCTAAGTGATTTTAAATCATGACGTTATAGCCCTAAATATTACTTGGCTCAAGGAATAAGTATGGGTCCATCATAAGTCATTCATTGACATTCGTGGAACTTATTCCAAATGGAATATTCAGACATAATTCATTTATCATTTAAAGACTATCTACTTGTATCTAAATTTTGTCGTATATGACCCACGGTCTTATAAGAAATCTATTCATATATGTACCTAATAAGATTTCTATTAGATATTTCCCTAAAGTTTCTTATGATATCAGGACATTAAAGAAATCAAATAAGATCTAACGTATATGTGATAGGTTCCCACGTCACGTAGCTCATTGAAACTTCTCTTGTAGCATTCTAGAGATATTAAAGATCAGTGGGAGCATTAAGTGTCTTAATAATAACTTGCAATAGTTGCAAGAGGTGGGGAGTGAAAACTTTATATTACTTCAATTTACACCTCTTGTACACGACACTGCTCTATCTTGACACTGTTCTATCATAACTTGTCTCTTTACAATTTAATGTTACTCTTACAAAAGTTTCATTGTTGCTTAATTGTGGGCACACTTAGATTTCTTACCTAAACTAACATAATCCTCAACAAGAGAAACTACAATGACTAACGTCATTAATATGTTCATTAATATGTTTTCTCTATTACAATTTGTTTGGTCGTTAAATATTGACCCTAAGCATGCTGAGTTCCTAAAATTTTCTAAGGTCAGTGGGAGCAGTCAAAGTCCTTATCATGACTTGCAAGGAATACAAGAGGCGGGGGGAAGAGTGTCATTAAATTTCACTCCAAATTTAACTCCGATTACACCTCTTGTACACCATACTGCACCAACTCTCTTACAAACTTAGAATCCTTAAAATGATAGCAACCTAAGCAAGAGCTAATCCATATAACTGAAACTTCTAACAAAAACTTCTAACAAACCCAATAATCAACTAAGGAGGTCATCTAGGTTTAAAAACCTATTAACTTTGATGATTACATAACCTCCCTAATTGAAGTTGAAATGGATTTTGGAAAAGTTTACTGGTCCTATCTCTTCTAATTAAGCCATTAGTGTCAATCAATCTTCTGAATTGAATAAAATAGTTTTCTAGTAAAACTGATTTTATGTGTTCGCATAACGTTTGGGATTTGATTGAATTACTTAAGAGTGTTCATAACTAAACCAAATCCTAATATATAAACGTTAAGACACAAAGAAGCATGATTGATTGTCAAAGGTTATACTCAGGAAGAGATATATTATTAAAGAATCTTTCTTACATATCTAACAAAAGATTTCTTTTAGGATCATCACTGTTCTAGTAGCTTATAATAGTTTTGAGCTACATTAGATGAACATTAAAACAATTTTCCCTAACAACTGGCTGACATATTTACATGTTCATAAAACAACCTGAAAGTTCTAAACTTAAGGTTAAAGAACAGTTTGTCTATAAGCCAATAATATCCATGTATGGGTTAATGCAAACGTCATAATGTGATGAAATCTTAACGCAATTATTTTCATCAACAACCAAGTGGATTAATGTACCTACCTCAAGATGAGTGGGAGCAACTAAAATAAACTTGTCTATGTAGATGATATTCTTTTGACAAGTAGATGTTACATAAGTCAAAGCATTGTTAACACAAACTTTGATATAATAGATCTCAGAGATATCTCTTACATAATAGATATCATAACATGTTGAGATATACCAAATGGGACATTACTTCCGTTCCATAAGTTTAACATTAAATTGGTCCTTACACATGTAACAAACAATACTGCTCTCCTTTAGAGGATAATAGGATAAATGAGATTATTTCTTACGCTTCATTAATTAGAAGCCTTATGTAAGTTTAAGTCTATACTCGTTTGGATATTACTTACATTGCAACACACTAGATATGTCTAGATTAATGTGAAGCATCTAATAGAGTATTACAATATCTTTAAAAGAAACGAGAGGCTATAATTTAAAGAAGAAGTGAGAACTAAAACCGGTTTATTACTCTAACTTTGTAATATTCAAAGATGACAAAATGTAATTTCGGGTATATTCTTTATGTCAGCAGACAAAACCTATCTCATGGAGGAGTCATAATGGATTGATAACAACAACCTAAGTTATAACGACATAATATAGTCACTAAATGTTGTTGGGAATTTATCAGTTGACTCATAACTTTATTAACTCCATATAATTAATATTTTGAAGACTTGTTGTGATAAAGTCAGCTACCATGTCTCCTTGAACAGTAACAGTTTGAGAGGTGCTGCATTAAATTTCGATACGCAATTAATTATTCGTTTATGAACGAATTGAGGAAACTAAATCTTTGTATCGAATGCATTCGTGATATGCTTAAGGATCCTATAACTAAAGGTCTATTACCCATAAGTCTTATTAAGAGTGCACATAAAAGAGACGGGTTTTAATTGATGACCATGTACAACTGCATATCGTACTATGAATGACTAACTATTAATTAATCTTCCTCATCAGTTTGATTTTGTATGTCTCTTACATATGTTCTGCCGGTGTAATGACATATAGACAATTATAAATACAAATCAAACGTTAAAGGGCTTACATATTTTGATCATAACTGTTAGGTTTTAAATTAAGGCTATAGTATGACTAATGGGGGTCCTGAGTCGCATAATGATTCAACGGCTGTATTTCTCTGCTATAGTACTTGTTTAAGGCTAAAATGAGTATTAACTTCTGATCAGACTTATCTAATACCCATGATAAATGATTATTCGGCTAAGTGGGATAATGTAAGATTAAATATTTATTTATTTATATTTAATCTAGTAGCCATCATTATCATTTATATAATATAGATCAAAATATATTAATAACCTATTAATAATTAGTTGGTAATTGTTGATGGACCATATTACCCTTATTTGTTGATCAGTTCTGTTTAAACATAATGGAAGACATGAAATAACATACCTTTGATTGCATCAGTAGAGAATCCAGTCAGAGACGCAGCAACGGAGTTCGACATAGTTGTCAGTTTGATCTGGTTCCTCCTTAGGGTGTAAAGTGATGATGGTGATGAAACCGAAATTAGGGTGAGTTTCGGTTGTGGAGAGAGAGGGACGAATTTGATGTTATGTTATTAGGTTGTGTGTCTAACCCTTTAACTCTCTAATAAGCTCCTTATATATACACCCAAGAGGAAACCTAATTAGTTAATAAGGGTAATATGGTCCATCAACAATTACCAACTAATTATTAATAGGTTATTAATATATTTTGATCTATATTATATAAATGATAATGATGGCTACTAGATTAAATATAAATAAATAAATATTTAATCTTACATTCTCCCACTTAGCCGAATAATCATTTATCATGAGTATTAGATAAGTCTGATCAGAAGTTAATACTCATTTTAGCCTTAAACAAGTACTATAGCAGAGAAATACAGCCGTTGAATCATTATGCGACTCAGGACCCCCATTAATCATACTATAGCCTTAATTTAAAACCTAACAGTTATGATCAAAATATGTAAGCCCTTTAACGTTTGATTTGTATTTATAGTTGTCTATATGTCATTACACCGGCAGAACATATGTAAGAGACATACAAATTCAAACTGATGAGGAAAATTAATTAATAGTTATTCATTCATAGTACGATATGCAATTGTACATGGTCATCAATTAAAACCCGTCTCTTTTATGTGCACTCTTAATAAGACTTATGGGTAATAGACCTTTAGTTATAGGATCCTTAAGCATATCACGAATGCATTCGATACAAAGATTTAGTTTCCTCAATTCGTTCATAAACGAATAATTAATTGTGTATCGAAATTTAATGCAACACCTCTCGAACTGTTACTGTTCAAGGAGACATGGTAGCTGACTTTATCACAATAAGTCTTCAAAATATTAATTATATGGAGTTAATAAACTTATGAGTCCACTGATAAATTTCCAACAACATTTAGTAACTATTGTTTTGTGATCAACAATATATTATGTCGTTATAACTTATGTTGTTATCAGTTTATTATGACTCCTCCATGAAATAGGTTTTTTTTCTGCTGACATAAAAATATACCCGAAATTACATTTTGTCATCTTTGAATATCTCAAAGTTAGAGTAATAAACCGGTTTGAGTTCTCACTTCTTCTTTAAATTATAGTCTCTCATTTCTTTTAAAGATATTGTAATACTCTATTAAATGCTTCACATTAATCTAGACATATCTAGTGTGTTGCAATGAGAGTAATATCTAAACGAGTATAGACTTAAACTTACATAAGGCTTCTAATTAATGAAGCATAAGTAAATAATCTCATTTATCCTATTATCCTCTAAAGGAGAGCAGTATTGTTTGTTACATATGTAAGGACCAATTTAATGTTAAACTTATGGAACGGAAGTAATGTTCCATTTGGTCTATCTCAACATGTTATGATATCTATTATGTAAGAGATATCTTTGAGATCTATTATATCAAAGTTTGTGTTAACAATGCTTTGACTTATGTAACATCTACTTGTCAAAAGAACATCATCTATATAGACAAGTTTATCTTAGTTGCTCCCACTCATCTTGAGGTAGGTACATTAATCCACTTGGTTGTTGATGAAAGCAATTTCGTTAAGATTTCATCACATTTTGATGTTTGCATTAACCCATACATGGATTTTATTGGCTTACAAATAAAGTGTTCTTTAACCTTCGTTAAGATTTCATCAGGTTGTTTTATGAACATGTAAATATGTCAGCCAGTTGTTAGGGAAAGCTGTTTTAATGTTCATCTAATGTAGCTCAAAACTATTATAAGCTACTAGAACAGTGATGATCCTAAAAGAAATCTTTTGTTAGATATGTAATAAAGATTCTTTAATAATTTATCTCTTCCTGAGTACAACCTTTGACAATCAATCATGCTTCTTTGTGTCTTAACGTTTATATCAGGATTTGGTTTAGTTATGAACACTCTTAAGTAATTCAATCAAATCCCAAACGTTATGCGAACACATAAAATCAGTTTTACTAGAAAACTGTTTTATTCCATTCAGAAGATTGATTGACACTAATGGCTTAATTATGAGAGATAGGATCAATAAACTTTTCCAAAATCCATTTCAACTTCAGTTAGGGAGGTTGTGTAATCATCAAAGTTAGTAGGCTTTTAAACCTAGATGACCTCCTGAGTTGATTATTGGGTTTGTTATAAGTTTCAGTTTTATGGATTAGCTCTTGATTAGGTTGCTATCATTTTCATTCTAAGTTTGTAAGAGTTGGTGCAGTATGGTGTACAAGAGGTGTAATCGGAGTTAAATTCGGAGTGAAATTTAATGACACTCTTCCCCCCGCCTCTTGTATTCCTTGCAAGTCATGATAAGGACTTTGACTGCTCCCACTGACCTTAGAAAATTTTAGGAACTCAGCATGCTTAGGGTCAATATTTAACGACCAAACATTAATAAATAGAGAAAACATATTAATGAACATATTGTAGGACCGTGTTTCGTGACCGAAACCGTGATTCGTGTGAGATCGGTTCAAGACGGGAGAGATTAGACATAAACAAACAACTTCTTTGTATTAATCCGGTAGTATAACATTACAAATCGGCCCGATTACATGATAACCGAACCATACCAAAGAAGTATACATCCGGGGAGAGACCAAGTGGTGATCTCTCCCGGTGAGGTCTCAAACCTCCTAAAAACTCCAAATGTTGCAAATGACAAGGGTTTTCTATTTATAGTCACACCCCTTGTCTTGCAAACACACACGGTCAAACAAATAACCCTCTCGTTTGACCACTTCAAACGAGCGGGTCAATACACGTTCGTTTGACCGTTTCACTAACTATTACATATTCAGCGTAAAATAAAACTAATCTATTCGACAAGCATCGGACACAAAATCTGCATCAACAAATTCCCCCTTGTCCGTTGCTGTCGAATGCTGAAAATGCAACTGCAATCGATCTTCAGTCAAGTATTCATCTTCTCTGTGTTAACAAATTCCCCCTTGACCGATGATCCAGGTAAGTAGTATCTTGACGCTCCTTGTAAAATATTTCCCCCTTAAAGTACGCGTATCCGTGTTGGGTGTTGTGCAATTTCCTCAATTGACCGATCTTCCGCTGATCTTCCAATACTCCAACCGGCATTTGATAAGGGTTCCAATCTTTAAGAACTGCATCAAGTCTTGATCTTGTCATAAGAACTCTATTTCATACAAGCATACTACATTGATAGAGATTTCTGGTGAACTGTCTTCTGTAAACCGTCTTTGTTGAATCGACCAAGTATTGCACTTTAATCTTCAGCATCAACACTCAGGAAAGTCAGCTAGACCAAGTGTATCCCTTGCAAGCTCAACCAGCATGCTTAGTTGAACTACATCCAGATCTCATTGTCTCGCCTTTGTGAAGTTGACCACGTAATGCACTACGGATCTTCAGCATCAGTACTCAGGAAGTCAGCTTGACCAAGTACATCGTTTGCAAACTCAAAGAATTGAGTTACCCCCAGATCCCTGTAAAATCCCAAGGAAACATCAAACCCAAAACCGAATCCTGCAGGTCTTCAGTCTTGAACTATCAGCTTTCAGAAAGATTCCCCAGGTCTTCAGTGAACAGCGCTTTTGTAACTACTGTAGACTTTAGAAACCTGTATTTTTCCGTGCAAAACCCTTCACGCTGGCTGGAGAATTAATTAAAATCCTCAAATATGTGTCTGTGCAAAACATTCCACGCCGAACCGTTTGTATCACCAGAAAATCACAAACTCTACCACCTGTGATTGCGTTTAGAAATTTACCGAAGAAATTCAACATACGAAATTTTTATTCCCCCTATTTCTTTGGTAAGATCTCTAAACCTTAACAGATTCTCTCCACTTCAAAGAAACTGTCGTCAAATGTTCACCAGTTCCCTCCACTAAGCGGAACTGTCATCAATCTCCGTTGAATGTTCTTGGTTTTTCGAAAAAACACGAAAACGAATTTCTTCTTTGCATATGCTAGTTGAATAAGAACGTCCCCTAGTACCCCGTAGGATCCGACTTGTATCCCTCCAAAGACTTTGTGAACTCGTTAGGACCGGTGTTGACATTCTAGGTTCATTCATTCGTTACCAAATGCGAGAATATGACAATAAACAAAAAGGATTTCTTCGTTGCATATTCTAGTTGATAAAGCAATATCGCCTAGTACCCCATCGGATCCGACTTGTATCCCTCCAAAGACTTTGTGAACTCGTTAGGACCGGTGTTGGCGTTCAAGGTTCATACGTTCGTCTTCAAATGCGAGAATATGACAAATAACAAAGTGCTTTCGAACATTTTCGAATAACCGATAACAATCATAAACAATCGACGTGCGGAAGTGAACATACCGTTCTCGTTTTTGGTTTTTGGCCCATAATAGTCGCGTCACCATTTTTGACATTTTCATCAGTAACCGTGACTACCCCACAATTTTTCAACCATCAAGTATCATCATCTTTTGTTTTCTTTTCATCATGCCGCAACATCCGGCGCGCTCCCGAACCCGTTCAAATTCGACTTTGAAATTTAGAAGCGCGGTTCAGCTAAACTTCGCGAATACCCGACCTCACTTTGTTTTTGTTGTTTTTTTTTTTTTATTTAAAGTTGAGGATTAACATCTTTAGGTAAAACATCATCATCAACTTCAGCCGATATTTATCACCAGACTTCATCTTTGTCATCCTCGATACCCACTAAATTGATCACATGTGTGAGGCCCACTTAGTATTCACCAACATACCCAGCAAAGAAAATTGGCCCAAGTGTGAATAAGTAAATAATGTGGGTCCAATATTATACCCTAGCTGCCATCACTTTAATCTGTCGACATTTTCATCTTTACCCAGCCAACATACTCTTTCTCTCTCAATCGAATAAACAACATCAGCACCTCCAAACCCACATCAGAACACAATCGATGAACAATAGCAGCTGTCTACCTCTAACCCCTGTTCTCTCTCCTGCGATAAACAATCTGCAGCAGCCGACAACTTCAACTACACAACAACATCCAACAAACAAAATCTTCGATTCCATTTAAACATCAGTCCTCTTCTTCTTCTTCGATGCCCAGAAACAATCGCACATCATCATCCGCTGAAGATGACCCGAAGAACCAGAACCCCTGTTTCAGATCGAAAGATATATGCTGGACGATTGGTCGAAAGATATCCTTCGAGCTGATCAGATCTGGATCCTTCGAAGTTGTTGGGACAGATCATCTTTCGAAGTTGTTCATCTTTCGAAACATATGTTGGATCCTTCGAACTGATCAGATCTGGATCCTTCGAAGTTGTTGGAACTGATCATCTTTCGAAGTTGTTCATCTTTCGAAACATATGTTGGATCCTTCGAAATCTGTTTGATCTTTCGAGAACCCTTACATCTTTCGAAATATGAAGCTGCCAAGAACATCAAGAACACAGCTACTGTTCATACCGCAGATCTTTGACGAAAACATTGTATTTTTGATTTTTGATGATGATAACTTGAATATTTAGGAGAAAAACATAAAACCCAACACTCGTTTTAGCACAGATCTGAATATTCGGGTCCAGATCTGAGTTTTTCTCATTTTCACCATTTTTACATCTTGAACAAAAACGCACAAAAATCACAGATCTAGAGCACATGTGACTTAGTAAACTGTTAGATTTACTAAATCGGGCACCATGGCTCTGATACCAATTGTAGGACCGGGTTTGGGGACCGAAACCGTGATTCTTGTGATTATGTTCAAAGACGGAAGAGATTAGCAATGATAAACAACTTCTTTGTATTAATCCGGTAGTATAACATTACAAATCGGCCCGATTACATGATAACCGAACCATACCAAAGAAGTATACATCCGGGGAGAGACCAAGTGGTGATCTCTCCCGGTGAGGTCTCAAACCTCCTAAAAACTCCAAATGTTGCAAATGACAAGGGTTTTCTATTTATAGTCACACCCCTTGTCTTGCAAACACACACGGTCAAACAAATAACCCTCTCGTTTGACCACTTCAAACGAGCGGGTCAATACACGTTCGTTTGACCGTTTCACTAACTATTACATATTCAGCGTAAAATAAAACTAATCTATTCGACAAGCATCGGACACAAAATCTGCATCAACACATATTAATGACGTTAGTCATTGTTGTTTCTCTTGTTGAGGATTATGTTAGTCTAGGTAAGAAATCTAAGTGTGCCCACAATTAAGCAACAATGAAACTTTTGTAAGAGTAGCTGTAGATTTTAAGAAGACAAGTTATGATAGAACAGTGTCAAGATGGAGCAGTGTCTTGTACAAGAGGTGTAAATTGAAGTAATGTACAATTTTCACTCCCCCACCTCTTGCAACTATTGTAAGTTATTATTAAGACACTTAATGCTCCCACTGATCTTTTAATATCTCTAGAATGCTACTAGAGAAGTTTCAATTAGTTATGTGACGTGGGAACCTATCATATATATATGTTAGACTTTACTTGATTTCTTTAATGTCCAGGTGTCACAAAAACTTAGGGACATATTTAATAGAAATCATGTTAAGCACATATATGAGTAGATTTCTTATAAGACCATGGGCCATATACGACAAAATTTAGATACAAGTTGATAGTCTTTTAAATGATAAATGAATTATGTCTGAATATTCCAATTGGAATAAGTTCCACGAATGTCAATGAATGACTTATGATGGACCCATACTTATGCCTTAAGCCAAAACATATTTAGGGCTTTAACAACATAATTTAAAATCACTTAGAATGAGATTAGATAAGAAATCATCCTCATTAACCATGTCATGATTTCTCATGAATTTTTGGTTATAATGGATGAAATTTGTAAGTCTCATTTTCCTTTTGTCAAATTTTTCATTTGCATGATGACAAAAGTTGTGAAAGTGTAAAGTATCATCTAGTTTTATCTTAATAATGTTTCAATCCAGATATTTAGAACAAATAAAATGAGAGTTTAAGGTAAGTGTGACTTTATGTTGACTATGCAAACCTCACAACCTTCATAACATTGCTTAATTATGATACTATATTCAGATTAATCTTCAGAGTATATAAGGTATCGAAAGACGTTGTTAGAAGACTGCTTATTATGGTTTTTATAGCCTTAACATTTAATTTTGTCACTAACTCTTATGTTAATTATTTGTTGATTTCTGGTAAGGAAACATTTAAAACTAGAGTCAACTAATCATGTATTAATAGGAATATTATAATTAGTAGACTTAAATATCTTTAATAAGTGACTATCTAATTAATTCATCCAACTGTTCCTTAGAATAATGGATAGTCTCGTTGCTTATGTCTAGTCTAATGACATAATGATGCAGTGAGATTTTCCCTTGAAGAACCTTAGAGGTGGAATTAACCGTTGTAATTTGTCTATGGACCTGAGAACAATCCTCTTTTAAGGTTTAAGTGGTTGTAAGGTGAGTAACAACTTATTTTCCAGCTTCAAACATTTATTTCTTTGTACATATGTTGCTTATCAACACACTCGTTATACTTTGGTATTTTGAGTGTTATAGTTGATTTATAAGGCATCAAAATGTACAAGTGAAAATCTTAATATGTAATGTACTGGAAAATGTACTTATTTCCATGTATAAGCCCTTAACTTTATGGGTCATGGTTTTGTACATTATAATGTATTCACATATACCACTTAACTTTATAATTTAGAATTATAAAAGAAGGCATGCATCTTAGGAGTTCTAGTGATTATTCCATATATAAGAGATTAGCCTTAGGAAATACTTAATCTGAAATAACTTTAGTGATAGCATTATGTTAGAGAGTTCTTGATTATCATAAGAGACATCATGTTCGATTTGTCCTAATCATCATGCTCTAATTTTCTTCTTTATAATCTTTATCAGAAGAGAGCAATAGGATTATCGTGTCTTAAGAAGTAATCAAGGATTTAATTTAAGAGCTAATTCTAAAAGAAACTTTAAATAAAGCAAACATGTTAGGTTTAGGAATTAAAGTGGATGAGATATATGTAGAAGTAAATTATAGTGAGAAAAAAAATTATGGGTACTAAAAAATAAGACAGACGAAATGATCATAAAATTAATTAAGGATCATTAATATAAGGATCATTATGTGAAGAGATTGTGATATGTCTATTACTAACATCAAAATAATAGACTTAGTAAAATTCTACTTAAACAAAGACAAATCAGCTTTGGCCAGAAGTGTAATCATTTAAGTATGTGTGCAAAGTAATCGTGACAAATCAGCTTTGGCCAGAAATGAGACAATCACTTTAGTTATGCACTTGTCAAGCATGCTAAACATAAATGAATTAAATCAGCTTTGGCCAGAATTAAGACATTTCACGTTTGTAATGCATACTTAACATAGCTTTTTATAATACTTGAACAATAAATAGATGTATTAAATCAGCTTTGGCCAGAATTAATACATCAGAAGCTCATTCAAGTTAAGCTAGTTTGGTTTTGTAAAACATTATTTGATCCTTATTAATTAATTAAGTATAAACAAAAAAAATTTAGGTCACATTAAACAGCATAAAAAATGAGGTCTCGAGTCGCAATCTTAGTTTCGAGTCGCAATCTCAGTCTCGAGTTGTGATGATTATGGTTGCGAGTCGCAATCTCAGTCTCGAGTTGTGATGAGTGCGGTTGCGAGTCGCAATCTTAGTCTCGAGTTATGATGATCGTGGTTGCGAGTCGCAATCTTAGTCTCGAGTTGTGATGATTGTGGTTGCGAGTCGCAATCTTAGTCTCGAGTTATGATGATCGTGGTTGCGAGTCGCAATCTTAGTCTCGAGTTGTGATGATTGTGGTTGCGAGTCGCAATCTTAGTCTCGAGTTATGATGATCGTGGTTGCGAGTCGCAATCTTAGTCTCGAGTTGTGATGATTGTGGTTGCGAGTCGCAACCTTAGTCTCGAGTTGTGATGATCTCTGTTAACAGCTGCTGATTGTGATAAAACTGAAACTCGAAATTTAAGGGATTTGGGATAGTATTTCCTGTTTTAATCATGATCTAAACTTATCAAGGATTTCGAAAATAATAACTGATTATCTCTTTAACAGTTTTCGAAAATTTAATAGATAAAAATTTAGATCAAAACAGTAAAACACTTACTAATCCAAAATTATATTCCAAATCTTATGAATTTTTTCGAGTTTCTTAGAACATAAATGATGAACCCTAAAATAATAAGAACATAATCTGGAAATCCGAAACCTGATTTTAATGGTTTTGTAATGGATTTCGTGACAATAAGCTTAATCCTTTTATGATTTCGGGTCAATATATCAAGTAATAATTTCCGAAAACAGGGATTTCGGCCATAATGAAACCCGAAAACAGTTTTTTTTTTTTTTTTGATTTTAATGCTTTAAAACTTCCGTTTTCCAGATTTTTAATCCGATAATAATGGATACGAAAAACAGAACTGATTTATCAACATATGCTCTGATACCACATGTTGATCAGTTCTGTTTAAACATAATGGAAGACATGAAATAACATACCTTTGATTGCATCAGTAGAGAATCCAGTCAGAGACGCAGCAACGGAGTTCGACATAGTTGTCAGTTTGATCTGGTTCCTCCTTAGGGTGTAAAGTGATGATGGTGATGAAACCGAAATTAGGGTGAGTTTCGGTTGTGGAGAGAGAGGGACGAATTTGATGTTATGTTATTAGGTTGTGTGTCTAACCCTTTAACTCTCTAATAAGCTCCTTATATATACACCCAAGAGGAAACCTAATTAGTTAATAAGGGTAATATGGTCCATCAACAATTACCAACTAATTATTAATAGGTTATTAATATATTTTGATCTATATTATATAAATGATAATGATGGCTACTAGATTAAATATAAATAAATAAATATTTAATCTTACATTATTAACTAATTAGGTTTCCTCTTGGGTGTATATATAAGGAGATTATTAGAGAGGTAAAATGTTAGACACATAACTTAACAACATAACATCAAATTCGTCCCTCTCTCTCCCTAAACCGAAACCTCCCTACTTTCGGTTTCTTCACCATCATCACTTTACACCCTAAGGAGGAACCAGATCAAACTGACAACTATGTCGAACTCTGTGGCTGCGTCTCTGACTGGATTATCTACTGTGCTGATGCAATCAAAGGTACGTTTTTCATGTTTTCCATTATGTTTAAACAGAACTGATCAACAGGATGTACATCTAGAGCAATGTTTCAGGTACAATATGTTGTATTTTTTAAATCCTTTTAACAACTTATAATGCACCAATGCCATTTTCTTATTTCCGTAAGACAAATCTTAGCTAACCCTCATCTTGTTGGTTGGTAAAGAATAGAAGTGGAAAATTTGGTGAGTGGGTAGGTTGGGTGTGAGTCAGAACGGGTTTGGGTTACAAACCCAAATGGGTCGGTCAAGTCGGACTGACTTGCAGCACCCTTTGTCCACTTTTAATTTTTTTATATAATTGATGTGCTAAACAACTAATTTTGATTGCAAAATATCATATTACATTAATTCTAATACATAGTTACGAGTTTATAATTATGCATTAAGTATAGACTTTTTACTTGTAACTCATTTGGCTCATTCCCCCTTTGGCTAAATTATTTTTATATTGTCCATTTGAGATAAAGAAATTTAAAAACAACTCAAATCAAATCATTCATAAGTTGATGGATCGTAATTGGCACTTTTGCAAGCTTGTGGTATACCTGGTTTCTATTATTTCTTGGAGTTTTAGTGTCATGTTAATATGATAAACCAAACTGAATGTCAAATTGGTCAGCATAATATAAAATGCAGTGTTAGAACCAGAGATTCTCCGTGTGACCATGTCTTAGAAGTCGTAGCATAGGCTCCCCTCACACTCCGTACTAATGTCATAGTTCTTACTGTGAACTACAGCTCATGCTTTCATTTTGTATTATTTACAGGAAGCAACTAACAATTGTTTCCTCGAAAACTGGAACTAAATGACAGTAATAGTGTATGCTTGATCCAAGGTATGTTCATACAAGTTTCTTAGTAAATACTTTTCTTTAATCATTTCAGTTAATATCGAATGCACCAAAACAATAATAAAACCTAGGTGTTAGTGTATTTTAGGTATTGTCATGATACAAAATTTTCTCCTGGTGGGTATGTCTTTCTTATCGTTAAAGGCATCTGCACCCTCCTCGAAGGTGGAAAGTGATGGCTGGACTGTAGCAGAGGAAGCCATTGTGGTACGAACCGAGTAGAAGTTATATTTCTACACAATGAATTCAGGTAACATATATTTTAGTACAGAGATTGAGTTTTCATGTATCTTTTGCAAGTTTAATGTATTAGCCAATGGCTTGTTATATCAAAAACCATTTTTTGGATGTTTTTTTTTATTTAAATGTTTAACATCCCTTTTTAATATAATGCTCACATCCCCACTACACCCATTTTAGAAAAACGCCCAATAATGCCCCTTGTTGATTGTACTGCCACATGGCGGAAAACGCCCAAGGGTATGGGCTTTATTCACCCAAACCACTACACATGGTCTAAGTAGTGTTTAGACCACTGGAAGGGTCAAGGTTGGCCTTTAGAGTGTTTTTGGTGTTTGCTTTAATTTCTTTTTCTGGTTTAATTCTTGCCCTGTAATGATAAATGCAAGTACCCCTCTTTACTTGATGGCTTCGCGTGACTGATTGGACAATGGATACTTCTATGCCAAAATAAATTCCCATATGGAAATAGTATGTCTCATTATTTATTTACTTGCAGGAAACTGTTGTGTTATAATTATTATTTGAATGAATTTGAATGATGTGAGGAAATAGTTACTGTTGTGAAAGAAGTTAAAGCATTGTTGAATTTAGACATATGTACTTTGTTTTGATGTACATTTATTTGTCAGATTTTTCGCCAATTAGATGGCTTAGCAGAGGAAATTCAAAGGTCTCAACTGCCTATAGAACTTTGGAGGAAGTTCATATACTGTACATCACTGACTGGTTCTGTTATAGGGTCAGTTGACCATATGCAAAGTCAAGGAATGGCTTTACAGTTTATTATATTAATTATCAGTTTGTGCAGCTTATTGATGGTATTCTTATTGTGCTGTTGTTAGCCTAGGGTGGTCTTTGGTAAAGAAATGTTTGTTTGGTTCATATATCACTAGCATTTTTTGACACATTTACCCTCAATGAGCCGTAATAATATCACATGAGGATAAATGATTTAGTGACACTTTATGCAGATTTTGACCAGATTGCCAGACGAGTATCTGTGGCCCATTTCTCACAATAAAAAGTTAACGCATTGCTAATTAAACAACTCGAACCATTGGATTCACAATTCGTAACGAGGGATTGAATCATAGACACCTGGCGGAAAGGGAGATATTGAAGGGACACACTTGTACATCAGTTGAACCTACTGACAACTTTATTAATGTAACCACATCTTCTGTTACATTAATGTAACCACATCTTCTGTTACGGAAGGGAACCACATAGAGAATCAGATCCCGTGTTTGCAAAAGTCATATAGAATTACTTGAAAATATGTTCAGCGAGTACATGATCGAAAGTAGGAACATATATAGAAACGGAGGCGACCGTTTATCGTTGGTCGTTAAAAGAAAAAGAGCCTTGGTGATTGTTGTTTTTTTGTCATGTACCTACGTTACCATGATGCCATGCAATCCATGATCAAAACGTGGCTTGTGGGACTCTACATGTTTCCATTTAAATTCTCTCTAATTTAATGTTTATATATTATAGTTACCGATTTCTATGTGTCTAGAGTAGTGGGTCAAATTAACTAGGATAGTGGGTCATTAGTTTGGTTATTTGTACGAGTTTATAAACAGGCAAGTTTGTTTACAGATTTGATATAAATGAAATTTAGAGGTTATCTCAAGTCTTGCATCTTACTAATTTCTTTTGAGTTTGATCCACTCAACGGATTATCTATCAACCGATTGGTACACATCATTTTTTATGTTAATTCTTTGTTTATACTCAATTGCTATATTAGTTGTGTTAACAAATTGGTTTTAAAAATAAAATATGTTAACTTGTTGGGCAACGTGCGGCAAAAAATCATAAATACCCGCGGCAAAGCGCGGGCCTTCCCACTAGTATATATATATGTGTGTGTGTGCGTGCGTGTGTGTGTGTGTGTGACAAAAAATATTTTTATATAAAACTATTGGGTGGATTGTTCACCTTCACATAAATCAGCTAGAATTTTGACAAGTAAAGATGATCTCTGATATGCATAAGGAGTTGGAGAACCCTGAGAGTTATTCCATGTCGAATGTTGGACATGTGACTTAGATATCAAACCCAGAACCTGTCCAGCGGCTGATATGGAATCAAAATCCATAACATTCTCCTCTTCAATGGGCTCATGGTCATTGGAACACCAAGTAGACAAGAATTCTCTTTGAGGTTGTAGAAACACTCTGGTCAAAACTTCTGTCTGCATGGATAATTAGAGTTGTCAAATGGGTGGTACAGTTGAATACATTTTAAACGACTTGCAACCCGTTTAACTAGTTCAACCCATTTGTTGTGTTTCAATCTTAGATGAATCCTTTAGATGTTATAAGTTATAACTACCATTAGTTAGAGATAATGATGTCAAAATTTTAAAACATGGAGCAAAATGGGGAAAGCATATTAGTAAGAAATCACACAAAAAAAAGTAATTATAATTATAAAAACTTACAAAGTGTAAGATTATGGAAGTTCTGAATCTGGAATCACCGGAGAATATTTCTGCTAGTCGCATTGCATTAAGTTGCAAATGTCCCCTTGGATGGTCTTTTAGATCTCCAGCAAACATCATCTTAAGCACTTGAAGGACCTAAAAAATTTATATACATTAGTAGACTGTCCGCTAAATATACTTAAAAATATAAGTTTTAAGTTATTTAAAAAGTCAACCTCAAAAATAGTTGTCTTAACTAACTCCTTGCTATGAGTGGTGCTAGAAGCCATTTCCAAGAAAGATGTGCTTTCTGCTTCACAAAGAAGTAGCATCTGGAGAAAGAAGAATTGTAACTAACTAAAAAAACCTTAAAGAAATTGTGAAATGTGATATAATAACATCAACTAGTGATTGGGCTTACAATTGATAAAACTTTTGATTTAAGCCAATAAACCACATTCATAAGATACGGATCTTCACATTGCGATAGTTTCAAGGTTCTTTGAACTAACTGAAGAACAACACCTTCTTCACATAGCTCCTATAGAATCACAGATTCAGTATTGACTATTGTATTGCATGAGTTCAAACGGGTCGGGTTGTGCTGGCCAGAAACACTTTTGTTCAAAAAAAAAAATTTTAAATAATCAGGGTTAAATATAGTGAAAAAGACTTTGGTCAACTATCAACCGTTAGACCCATTTGATTCGTTTCCTTTTAAGACATTTTTTTTATTTTACCTTGTTCTTAATAAGGCGTTCCCGAAATACCATCTGTTTGCATGCTGATTGAAGAAACTGCAGAGAAGATTCACAAAGATGGTAGAGACAGTAGACATCATTAGCATTTGACCTCATGCGAGAGTCATTATGCTGATCTGGCAGCTTCGCTTGAAGAGAATTAATAACCACACAGAGCGCGGTAAAAGCTGTTGTTGTGAATTCATCAACCTGAAAAATATTTAATCATCAGCCCCTCATGTTCCATCAACAAAGAATTCCAGTACAAAAAAACTGGAGGTGGCAAATGGGTGAGTTGGTAACTGGAGGTGGTAACGGGTCAAGCGTGTAATGGTGTTGTGCAGTTGGAACGGGTCAGTTTGGCATATAACTTATTATATAATTTGAATCATCATCATCATACTCAGTAAATCCCACCAATAGCAAAGCTAAGGTAGGGTCTGAGGAGGGTAGATGTAGACATCCTTACATCTACCCGGTAGGAATAGAGAGGCTGCTTCCAGTGAGACCCCCGGCTCGATTGTAATTTTGTATCAAGCATTGAACCTAAGGCACATAACACTCAAACAATCGGGACAGAGACGGATTGGTGCATGTGCCCCCGTGTCTTTCAGCTATCAACGCCACCACATGATTAACAATCTGCCGCTTTTAACGTTATTTTCACGAAATTAGTAAAATAACGTAAGGTTAGTACCATTTCACTCCACCCCCCCCCCCCCCCCCGGGCGAACGTCCACACATATATACATTATATGTGCACACCGCAAGCGAGGCATCCATTATATAATTTGAATAATATCATTATTTAAAGAAATGATCTGAGAGGTTTTTTGAACTAAAAATCCAATTCGGGCGACTATTGACCCGTGTTCCATTTCAGTTATATTAAATTTTGGCAGTTTGACCCGATGGAAGTAAAACGTAACCTGAATCAACCCATTCATAAGTAAATGGCTCAAACCTGATACATTTAAATAATAAGTTGAAACTTTACTAAAATAGATTTATAAAACTTGCAACAGAAAAATCAAATCATCGAATTATAAAAATTAGGTGAATATAAAGATTTTAACACAACATGTCACCTTAGAATGTGCAAGTAGAACATTTGTGATGTCTTGCCACTCTGAAGAAATCAACGCTTTAAGTAGATACATACTCCTAGACAACAATGCTGAGTACAAAAGGACCATTCGGCTTGAACCACTAATTTTCTGGAACACCAAAGTTATGTTTCAGTTATACATAACAGAAAAAAAAATATATGTATATTAAAAAAGTGTGCAAAAATAAAGTATGTAAAGAAAAGAGTTAAACCTCTCCTGACTGGCTAAGAAAATCAATCATGCGAAATATCGAATTAAGTATCTCATCCTGTACACTCGTATCTTCAACCAAAACCTGCAGCAAGAAAAATCAGTTGCTGAAATGCAAAAGACAAATAATTTAAGCCATCAAGAAGAACAGGAATGTAAAATTATTTCCTATTGCATCTAATTTTGGAAATTTATTGGTCTGTTTACGTTGATGTTCACAAAAAAGTGGAGGTGCGTGATGCGCTGGTTGGGTAACATTTCAAAATGGGCTCGCATTGAAACAGTTTGTTTTTTGGTACGGGTCAAAATGTGCCAAGTCGGGTTGGGTTTGACATGCAAATAATTTGTGTCCAATTTACACAAAATTATAAATAGTTAATGTGTTTGTTATGATCATAAGATTTATAATGTTTGAACAAAACGATTTAGTAGGTCATATGCGCTAAAAAGAACTATGAACGAATTTCAAGTAGTTTGGTGTGTTCTCCTTTAAGCTAATAAAATCACTCATCACTCAAACGATAAAAATTTCCGCCTCTATAGAAAATGAAAGAAATAAAAGTAACAACAGAAATTGTTAAGACAAGAAAATAGTGGTCAGAAGTTACAAATTAGTACAACGAAAATGTCATAAATCATACTTTGTATGAAAAAATAACTCAACCTATTTTTTGTATATTGAAGTCCCATAATTTGTCAAAACTGCATGAAAAAGTCGTTCAAACAAATTTGTTATATTAAAGTCCCTAAACTTGTCTTAACGGTAAGTTGTGCCTACGAAAAATAAATATATGTGCATTCTAGACAGGTGTAGGGACTTTGGTTTACCAAAATTGGGTTTAGGGCCCTTTTGTGTATTTTTGACAAGTTTACAGACTTTAATCTACAAAAAATATAGATAGATTGGAAATTAAATTTACTAACCCGCGCAAGTGTTGAATGGTGACATGCAATATCACACAAGGTATTCAATAATCTTAAACCACTTAACATATTTCTGAAATGCTCCTCATTTACTTTAGATGGTGCAAGATGTTCCATTATGTGCTTGACAAGATGCCTTGCTAGGATTTCCACATTTATCTAAAGCATTAAGATGTTTATCACATTGACAAATAGACAGTCAGCAAGCAATACTTGAGGTGAAAAATTAATGAATTATTAAATGATTATAAAAAAAATAAAAATAAAAAACCACCAACCTCTAAAGATGATCCATCTTGTTTAACATATTTAACAATACCATTTTCGGCATCTCTTATAAGTTCGCCAAGATCCTTAGAACTTAAAGCATGAAGCTCTTTGACGGCTAATGTCAAATCAAGTTGCTGCGTATCAAAGTATTCCACAAGTCAGAATATGTGAACATCAATAAACTCTTATCAATAAATAAAAACCAATCAATTATCTCAAATGGGGATAAGTTGGTGTTTAAATGTTTGGAAAAATATAATTTAGCATACTAATAGATGAAATGGTCAAATAGAAGTTATGTGTGAAAAAAGTAGCAATGATCAATGTGGGGATAAAATAAATGAGTTCCAAAACACAACTGGTTTTCTAATTTAAACCATAACTGAACCAACCAGTATGGTTTGAAATTTTACCTTTAAAAAACTGGTGGAAAACCAAACCGAATAGCCAGATGAAAAATCAAAAATCAAATAGCAAACTCCGAATGTAAACACTTTTTAAATAATCCCTCAAAATATCAACATGATCTATTGTTATAAACCTTTCAAATTAAGCGATATGTTCTAGTTAACCCATTTATTAATTAAATAGATCGAGTTTGGGCTAACCTATATAACAAACGGTTTGTATCAGGCAACATAAAACTCTTATTTTCAAAGTGTGTTTCGTAACGTGCCAGAATATGTTGCATGGTACTTAAACCAAGGGTTTTAAAGTAAATAAAAACACATGGTTTTTTAAACCGTATTTTTTTAAACCCCCTAATAAAAAATTAACAAAAGAAATGAAAATTTTACTTACGGGTGACATCTCCTCACTGCATGGTTGTTCATCCACCTCCTTAGACACCATGTTTACTTTTTTAGTACGAGAACTGAGAGGGAAGAACATACAACAAATATCAGAAAACAACTACACATTTAAATGATCAAATAATTATAGTTTATGATTCTAGACAGTCAAAACACTATACACCCTAGATTTCTGTCTGAAAACAAAGTTTAACAAATTTATAGAAATTTTGTAAAAAACATTTATTTAACTTGAGAACTGCATGTACAAAAAGTTATTGTAGTTTTCGTATATTTTAATCTAAAAGGAAAGATTATTAAAAATACAAATACTTGAAAAACTACCATATCTTCTGTTTTTCCTTATAAAAGTCCTTTAATAATTTTTAGCATATTAAATCTCTCCGCGTGTAAATTTTGAACAAAATTGTGATCGTTTTGCTTATAAATATCATGTGAGGCAAATATTGAGATGAATTGATGTTTTAAATTGGACATGTGGCAAGGCAAAGTCTATTCCATGTTCGTGTTTTCTTTACTCAATCTATTTATAATTCAATGAGTTAATAATATAATAATATATGGTCATTTAAAAACAATGTGATAATATACGAGGGTGGATGATGAAACTCAAAATAATAAATAAACCACTTAAACAAATGCAATGGTTTGAATAAATTAATATGATTAAAAAGTTATAAACAAATGATATTTGTCGCCAGTAGCGAAACTTGAGATTTCCGACCGGAGATCGAAAACGTATGTACTCAAAAATTTCTATAAAACCGGGGGGTCAAAAACGTATATACCCAAAAATTTCTATACGAAATTATATACTCTCCACTATTGAGAGAAAAATTCGGGGGGTCGGCCACCCCTCCCGCCCCGCACTATGTTGCGCCCCTGTTTGTCGCTATCATAATGCTATCATAATGTAATTTGTCAAATAACGATTTAATGATTTTATTCAATCATAATTAAGAGATATTTTTTTATATCAAATTAATATCTTAAGTGACTTTTATGATGAAATAACTTTAAAATATGTTGGTTTTTTATTTGTAAAAAATGTTAATGAACTTTTATAAGAAAAAACATAAAGTATGTTGGTTTTTTTAAATAATATTTGCCTAAAAATAGGATTGATTTTTTTAAATATATATGTTTTTAACAAAAATAAAATGATGATTTTTAGAAAATATCTTTATGTAATATGATTGAATTAAAAATGTTACTTTATCAAATAAAAAAAATAGAGAGGTAATGAGGAAAAGGGGATATATAGACTCCTCTTTTTTATATGATTTTAATTTGAATATCTTTATGTAATATGATTGAATTAAAAATGTTACATTATCAAATAAAAAAATAGAGAGGTAATGAGGAAAAGGGGATATATAGACTCCTCTTTTTTTATATGATTTTAATTTGAAAGGAAAAGTGGATAAAAATTATACAACTATTTTTAATAATAAATATTATTATTGTTTTTTATTAATATTTTTGTAATGTGCCTGAAATAAAAATGTTACTTTTTAAAACAAAAGGAAGCAGGTAACCGGGAAAAGGGGGTTAATGTTACTTTTTAAAACGAAAAGAAGCAAGGCAACCATGAAAAGGGGGTTGTATAGAGACGTCTTTCTGATAAGTTTTAAATCTGTGATTTTATATTTAAATTATGATCGTAATCAACAAATGAAATTAATGACTTGTTTATCGATTCCGCTCGTAACCTAAACCCACATAAATTGACGGGTGAATTTATAATAAGTTTTAAAATTAATATTTTTTGTCTTTATGATAAGTTTTAAATCTGCGATTTATATTGAAGTACCCTAATTAACAAATAAAATTAATGGCTTTTATATGGATTCCACATTTTCAAAATCTATCAAACAAATAGACCACAAATAATCAATTTAAATATTTGATTTTTGGATTTTGAATCTTTATTATAATTGATAAAAATAATCATTTTCAGAAAATAAGTAAATAAATGTAGTAAAATTTAATTGTTGATATAACAGAACATTTAAAAGCTATCAAACTTGTTTGATGTGATTCTTGAGTGGGATAATCACTACCAATATTTAAATACATACCAAAACATGCATATATGAAAAGATCAAGTTTTGTTATGTCAAAACCTAGATTTAATCCGTTGATTTTGAATTTCAATTGTGTGATGTTTGTGAATAATTTAGAACATGATCTACTGAATTAAAAAAAAGGTCATAAATCTAGTGCAACATAAACATATTAAAGGTCATAAATCTAGTGCAACATAAGTATTTAGAAAGTGAATAACTAATTTACCTTGATCCTTGAAATCGACTTGATGCAGGGGGTGGACGTTTACTCGGTCTAGCAGATAGATGTTGATGATTCATTGTTTATGATGGCTTTCAACACACTTTTAAGATCGGTTGGTTTTGGGTTTGAAGATCTTGATCGTAAGAAAGTCGGAAGACGAAAGAGAAATGATTTAGACGAATAGTGTGCCGTTACCCTCAAAGAAATAACTTTGCTATATATAACCTTTAGAGGTGCAACGAGAGTGAGAAATGGGCGTGTTTTCTATGATGTAATTTGATATGTTTAGTGTTAGTGTAATCGGATTCAGTTCACACTGAGAAATTACAAAATAGTACATGTAATGGCATGTGACGTGCACGCAATACTCCTCAGAATTTAATTTATTTTGAGTAAACTGCCATTTTGGTTCCTGAGTTTTGGTCAATTTTGCCACTTTAGTCCAAATTTGAAACTTTTTGCATCTGGGTCATTGTGGTTTCACTTTTATTGCCATTTTGGTCCAAAAATGAAATCAAGACATATTTCTCAAATTAAATCATGCTATTTTGTCCTTTTCCTCAGGGGCAAAATGGTCATTATATAGAAAATTTATATAATATATAAACTCTGCACGCTCTCTCTCTAAACACCCATCCGTCTCTTTCTTTATTCCACAAACAGATTCATCTTGATTTCTTTTACCACATTCACTTGAGATAAAAAAAAACAGATTTCCGGTAACAAAGCTTGATGGATCTTCCACCGGATGAGAGATCTGACGGCCAACAAGATTCGTCATACCCGTTGCTGCTTGAACCACCACCGTCGCCGCCGCTGCCAGTAAGCCCAATAAGAACTGGAACTCTAGCATACATCTGATCGAAAACTGGAACGGAATGCTTAAGGTAATCAAGAAACAACACAGGGTAAAGTGCGTTATCCATGACCCCACTAAACCTTTTTCCAAAACCCTTCTTGAAAACCCCAAAAGGGTCCAAAAGCTTATGAAATCTAGATAACATAACCACCGTTTTTAGGGAAACTTGTGGCGAGTTCAGCTGTAACAAGGGCTCCTGGGATGCTCCAAAAAAGGGGGAAGATTAAGAACCCTAGTAAAGAAAGTAAAGCACCACCTCCTGATCTGACTGAATCTTCTACACCAAATGGGCCACCTGAAACTTCATAGAAGATTAGGGCTATTAGAGGTAAAAGAGCTAGTTTGGGGTTTGATTTCTTGTCAGTAATGTCGTGATCATTGGTCAAGATTGGATTTTTATTTGAACCTATTCAATTCAAGAAAGAATGAACCTTGAATGATCCAAACAGTATTTTAGCTTTTGGGTGCTATGTAAACACCATGTTCTTGATCAATGGGATCAAGTGAATGTGGTAAAAGGAATCAAGATGACTTTGTTTGTGGAATAAAGAAAGAGACGGATGGGTGTTTAGAGAGAGGGAGAATGCAGAGTTTATATATTATATAATTTTTTTGTATTGTAACAACCTGATTTTTTGAAGTCAAAGTCAAAGGAAGAAAAGATTGCTAATCAGATCTGACATTCCTTACTTAATTATTACTTGTACTCTCCGACTCAATAATCGATGTATGCTATTTACCGCTATTTGTTTTTACGATTTGTATTTTGTGTGAAGTAACAATGCAATAAACGCAGTTAAAACACCGATCTATTTAACGTTATCTCATCGCTATCGCATTGCAACTCGAATCGCATTTATGGATATTGTTTTACGTGTGTGTGCTATTATGTGTTACTTGTGCATGTTTAATTATGTTAAAGGTGTTAATCGTAAACACAATCGCGACTCTATCGCAACGCAATCTCATCGCGAACTAGAAACGCAAGGTTACTTATGTTGTTGTATGTTAGTTATGTTATTTATGTAACTATTATTTAAAACTATCGCATCGCTAACTCGCAACTCGCTAAAACGCATCGCAACGCTCAACGCACGAAACGAAAGTAGGAAACCAACCCACTCGAGCCATCCGATAGAATGACCCTTGGATTGAATGGTCATCCGACCGGATGGCCATCCGACCGGATGGCCATCCGATCGAAAGGCCCTCCAATCCAACCACTCCACACCGCCTTTCTCACTCTCCCACTATAAACCTCACCTGTCACATCACTGTTCATGATGTGATAGCTCTCCTCCGACCCACGCACTCTCAGGCCACTTTTCTCTCGATTCCTCACGATTCTTGTAAGTTTTCATCTCAAATCCTATACTTTCACAATCAGCACACACTTTCTCATCATCTTCTCCACTGAATCATCACTTTTAACCTTGAAATCCACCTGATTTAGGCTGTTATCGGGTGACGTCATCACGGGTTCATATGAACACCGGAGTATGACCTCAACTCACCAAGAACAACTCAGATCTAAAGGATTTCTACAATGTTTAAACACTGATTTCACTTAAATCTAAGCATAATCAAAGTGTTTCAAACTTTTCTTCAAACACTCTTCACTTTATTCAAAACCGATAGAATCTGAGCTCGTACAGGCCTCCTACTCATCCTCTAAGTGAAGTGCCGGTTTGAGAACGGATTACTATCAAAGAGATTACCGATTCACGGGTTGAACATGAAATCCCGTCAAAGAACAGTTACTGATCGAACGGGGTGATTCTCATCCGATCGGATGACTGGACTTGATGTGGTTTCCATTGTTTGACACGTTGTCATGCCGTCTCGGTTCAACTGGAAAGCTTCTAGACTTAACGGATTTTACAAGTTCTCAAACAAACAGATTACCCGAACGAATCGCCGTCCGATCGGATCACCATCCGATCGAACGACGATCTGACCATGTGACTTGTGATTGTCAACACTTAAATATTTTACAAAACTTTAAAGAATATCAGCTTCCAACGAATAGTCATCCGATCGGACGACCATCCGATCGAATGACTATCCGGGCGGAGGAGGCAAATCTTTGTAACTCCCACTCAAACGAATCACCATCCGATCGAACGGCCATCCGTCTGGATGACCATCCGACCGGATGGCTGGAGATGTAATGACACTTCTCACTTTTATAAATCCTACAACGAAAACTTCAAAGTTCAAATCATACACAAACACATCCATCCCAAACAGACAACCCTCCGACCGAATGGTCATCCATCCGGATGACCATCCGTCCGGACGGTCATCCGATCGGATCACTATCGGATCACTTTGCTCAGCGTGAACTTAAAACTTAACCCAACAAAGTGTTCCTTCGGAATGGAAGAAGGAAAATTCTTGGGTTATATAGTAACAAGAAACGGTTTTAAAGTAAACCCGGAGAAATTACAAGCCATCCAGCTGATGTCGTCACCTGCAACAGTAAAAGAAATGCAAAGGCTCGCAGGACGATTAGCAGCCTTGAACAGATTCTTGGAAAATCACGCTGCAAAGTCTTATCCGTTCATTAGCACACTGCGCAATTGTGCCAAGAAAAGCCACTTCCAGTGGACACCAGAAGCGGAAGCGGCGTTCAAGCAAATGAAGGAATGTTTAATTCAGCTGCCAACACTGACAACACCGCGAGAAAAAGAACCGCTGATCTTATATTTATCCTCTGCAGAAGTAGCGGTTGGTGTAGTGTTAATGGTGGAACGAGAGAACATTCAGACCCCAATATATTATATCAGCAAGATGCTCACTGGCCCAGAGACGCGCTACTCGATGATATAAAAACTGGTCCTCACTCTAGTACATGCATCACGATGCCTACGCCGGTATTTCTCTGGTCATGTTATTACAGTCCTCACCAATTACCACTTAGGGCAAATTCTATCCAAACCCGATGTTGCGGGGAGATTAGCTAAGTGGGCTATTGAGCTGGGAGGATACAATATCTTATATAAACCACGACCAGCAATCAAAGGGCAAGTTTTAGCAGACTTCGCCACAGAAGTTCCCATAGACAAAGTACAAGAATGTGCAGCAATCCAAAACCCTGTTCCTGTTTTCGACGATAGGGTCTGGACTCTGCACACAGACAGGGCTTCTAATGACGATGGAGCAGGCGCGGGCCTCCGATTGATCAGCCCAGACGATCACGAGCTTACATATGCGATACGCTTGGATTTTTGGAGCACGAACAACGAGGCAGAATACTAAGCATTTCTAGCAGGCCTCCGTTTAGCGCTTAAAATGGGAGTAAAAAATCTTGAAGCTAACGTTGACTCAAAACTAGTAGCTGAGCAAGTTAATGGGCACTATGATGCAAAAGGTGAAGCTATGGCATTATATCTGGAACAAGCACGGATGCTAATCAGCCAATTCCAAACGTTCAAAATAAATCACATAAACAGAAGTGAAAATAAGCACGCAGATGCGCTGAGCAAGTTGGCTGCTACCAGTTTCAGACATTTAGCAAAAGAAGTGCGCATCAAGGTATTGTCCAATCCTTTAGTTCCGCTTAAACAAGTAAACATAGTAGAGGTCGGCAACCCATCCTGTCCCCGATCATCATGTATCTACAACACGGAAAACTCCCAGAAGGGAAAGCGGAAGCTAGGAAGATCCAGAACAAGGCAATAAACTACGAGATGGCGGATGGAATTCTATACCGAAAGTCATTCATGGGACCATTCCTACGTTGTGTGGACAAAACAGACGTGCAGTACTTAGTCAGGGAAATCCATGAAGGCTTATGTGGGATACACGCCGGACCGCGCATGGTAGTGGCAAAGATAATGAGCGCAGACTACTATTGGCCAGAGATGCATGTGGACGCAGTAGAATTATTACGAAAATGAGCAGCTTGTCAGCGCCATGCGCCAAAAACCCTCCGTCTAAAGAATCCACTCATACCGGTCACGTCCGCCTGGCCCTTCCAGCAATGGGGCATTGATCTTGTTGGCCCATTCCCTGACGCACCTGGCGCAGTAAAGTTCATTATCGTGGCAGTAGACTATTTCATAAAGTGGGTCGAGGCCAAGGCATTAGCTTCAACCACGGCAATGGTGATCCATAAATTTATATGGGAACATATTATTTGCAGATTCGGATTACCATTGCGAATCATCTCCGACAACGGCATCAATTTCGCCTCGGAAGATCTTCAGAAGTGGTTCAAGGAAATGAAGATCGAACACAACTTTGCCTCTGTGGCGCACCCACAAGCAAACGGCCAAGTCGAGAGTGTCAACAAACAAATAGTTGATGGCATAAAAGCGAGACTTGGGACAGCGAGCAGAGGATGGGTCGATGAGCTCCCCAGCATCTTATGGGCCCATCGTACCATGCCGAAGACCAGTACGGGAGAAACCCCATTCAGTCTTATGTACGGATCAGAGGCGGTAATCCCAGCTGAAATTGGTCTTCCATCACCGCGCATGCTTGCCATGGAAAAGCAAAACAATGAAAAGGAACGAAGAATGGATTTAGACCTTCTAGAAGAAAGGCGCGAGAACACCGCCATCGCATAGGCAAGATACAAATCCAAACTTGAAAAGTACTACAACATGCGAGTAGGCGTATGTACTTTCGTTCCAGGGGACTTTGTCTTGCGCGACAATGAAGCCTCCAATGCAAAAAAACCGGGCAAACTAGCGCCAAAGTGGGAAGGGCCATACATTATTAACGAGGTCCCAGGCAAAGGAGCATACACCCTAAAAAGAATTGATGGAACATCTGTTCCCCGTACCTGGAACGTGCAGCAGCTGCGCAGGTGTTATATATAGCCGAGCTACTCAGCAAGTCAGATTTATACAGGCAATGTATTTTTCTATTTTACTTTGTATTATCAGCTTTGTGCCCTGTTAATGCAACAGTTATCCTTACACATGTTATTGTTTGTTACAAATTACATATAATTCTTTTGGTTTACGCGAAAACAATATGGTGAACATTGTACGCCTCCTGAACAGTGTAAATAAGTACAACCTCGTGCGCATTCTAGACCTACGTCACACATGAGCACAATATCATTCTCATTCGCTCTACCCGAACAAAGTAATTAAGCATATGCAACATATTGTAATCCAAACACAAACTTATAAATTACCAAAGCAGACATGCACAACAGTGCATCAAAAAATATCATTAGTGCAACAAAAGCACTTTAACAAGCCATTTACAAGAACACATCAGTGTTTCTTCAAAAAAAAAGTACTAGTTACAAGTCAAACTAAGAAAGCATATCTAACACCCCATACGGAGTATGGAGGACCTCACCATACTCAGACAAGGGTTGGGGGATCAACAATCCAAGGGTTATTATCCTCATTGGCATCTCCGGCAGCAACGACCAGATTTCCATCAGTCGGAACCTCAGCCGGAATGACAGCACGACGACGCCGCTGGTAGACGATTGAAGAGCTTCCCCTCCGATCAGCCGGAAAAGAACGAGTTACAAGGTGTCCTGACAGCTTAGTGACTCCTCCATTGTTATCATCTAGATGATCGGAGAGGCGTCGGTCTCTCGAAGTCTCAAGGACAGTAACACCATGGGAACTCCCACCACTGGTGAAAGAGTCAACCGTTAAACCATAAAGCATATGTAAAGCATCAGCAGCCTCGAGCGTCTTCAAGACTTCGGAAAATCTTTTCCGCCGAATCTGCTACTTTTTCTTCATTTTTTTTCCAAATTGGGTGAAGAATTTCACACCCAATACAAATATATAGACCAAAAAAGATTAGGGTCAGCATCGAAAAGAGAACTGTGATGATTAAGGGTCAAATCAACTGACTTCAAAACGGCGTTGTCACTACAAACGTCACTTCACATTTAAAACCCCCTGACAGAGTCCACACGCATTCCCAGAGCTACAGTCAGATAGAAGACGAAGAGACAACGCAAACTATATTTCCAAAAGATGACGTAAGTAACTCGTCAGCTCATAATTACAAAAGCTCTTCGCTCAAGATGACAACAGTTCAGAGTAAATAAAGGTGCAAATATCTTCCCTCATAAGATTTCCATCTTTCTAAGAATTATGATTTTTTCAAAAAGTCAAGATTTAATCAACATGATGAGCAAAGTGTATCTTCTCATAGAAGATTCTCCACTTTCGTGCAAAAAAACCCTATGGTAAAAACCATTTCTCTAATATAGTCCAGTGCTCCACTTATTTGCATAAGAGCAACACTGGACTGGGGGGACTTCAAGGGGTAAGGTCCCAAAAACCTCGTGATAAGTACTATGGACCACACCACAACCTCGCCTTTTAACCCTCTTTAGACCTTGCGCGGCCACGCACTGGTACTACAAAGAGAGTTTAGAAGAAAAACAGCAGACAACACATGCGCGCTAAAAGGAAAATTATAAGTCCTTGCGCAGATTCTCCATAACAAAGGGATAAAAAACCCAGCAAGCACTCCCGCTTAAATAATACCACACGATAAGGAGTCACACCAGATTATGGCAATAATCTTCTAGAAGACTCAATCGTGCACCACCAGACGGTTATAACCGTCTAGGACACGTGTCATCATCCCGGGCCACCCTGAAATCACGATGATGCATTTGCCCACTTTCCACGTGGCAACACCCAAGCCGTAGATCTAAATGACGATCCGTGTGCTTTCATGTCAGATCAAGAAGATTAACGGGGAAGGAAATAACCGCTTACGGAGTAGTATATTCCGTTAACATTTCAATAACAGGTTTTCCCGCCCAAACTCCCAGCTATAAATATGAGAGTAATTCAGGTATGAACTTCAAGTTACATTCACTTCACCAATACTTCTTCTTCTTCATAAACACATACTTATTCTCACGCCAGAGTGTGGTCACGGAGAGAACCTCCCTTCTCCCCGTGACGAGACTAACGGTGTTCTGTTTTGCAGAATTCGTTGGAGAAGAAGGTCCGTCCCTTTGAATCAAACGAGAGAGAACCAACCCTTTTTATGCAGAACCTAACCCCCTGGATAATTTGATTCCGGCCATTTTTCCATTGTTTCTTCATAACACAACATAATATTTATATAATATAATGTTAATTAAACAAAACAAAAAATTGTAATAAAAATTTGTTGGTATGAATATAATAAAAGAGAGAAAATGTGTGTGTATTATATTTGAGATAATATGCATGATTTAATTTATCATATTTTTTTGAAAATAGTTATATAAAAATTATTAAAAAAAACAAAATATTGTCCTTACTACAATGTTTTTTTCTCGTAATAGACCTTTGGTAATTGTATGTATATTAATTTTAGAAATATAATTTTTAAATATTTTTATGTAGCATATTTATATTATTCTTTTTTACAAACATAATGAGTTTTTATATTTTTTTAGAGTTAATTATATAGATAGTCCTTGTGGTTTATTGAATCTAACACCTTTGAGTACTAATAGAGAATTATATAATGGTAGTTTAGACATTTTACACTGATTTAATAGAAAAATTAACGGCAGTTAGCCTTAATACTCAAAGGTGTTACAAAATCGAAACGAACCTGAACCTGTTAAAAAATATAAGTTAGGTATTATTCTCAATAAACCATAGGGACCATCTATGTAATTAACTTATATAAATAAAACAAGTACTTTAAAAGAAGGCAATATATCTTGGACTGAGATGATGGGATTGTCATTTCGGCCAGAGGAGGCTTTGTGTAACCCAATGGCAACTTAACAAGACGTGATCAAAATAAAAGAAACATGCCTTGTAAACCTTCTAGACATGTTACTATTCTTTATGTATAGCAAACATGTAAATGTTCTAACTCGTCACGTTTCTATTAGCTTATCATATCATATATGTCCCAAACACTCGTACATACTTGTCATGTTCATATATGATTCTTATTTGATATTGTAACAGATACAAAATATATGACATGACGACATTGAAAACACCACATTATTCGATAGGCTAACACACAAATAGCAAACCGAAACCAGTTACATGTGATTTTAAGTGGCAAATTGATTTCTTGTGAAAGAAGCAAAGAAAGGTTGTAAGGTGGCCGATAGGTGCACTCATACGATGGGTAAATTAATTTCTTGGTGAACAGGAAGTCGGAGGTGGTAGATGAGTCTGAAGTTGACAAACATTTTAGTCTGGTCTGATTGTGCATCTCCAGTCAAGATGAATCGGTATCGAACAGAAATTGAAATCGAAAATTGCAAAGTATTTGGCTAACACCCAAACGTTTATTATTATTCAAGAAACTGACTCAAAACTTGAATTACAATCACTAATACCCAAAGCATGGTATTTATAATCTAAACACTCCTATTAGACTATAACTAGGATTGCTAATAAACCTATTATTTTGGATATGATAATTATCACTAAATAATTAAACCCAAACACGTTTAAATATTCTAATAATTATCCACTCCATAGTTCCTTGCCTTGCACGCAAAGGAATCTCTTTTAATTCGAAATTTCCAACAATCACCCCCGGAATTTCGAACTCGTATCTGACAAGTCTTCAAATCCAAGCTTTTCAGTCATCTCCTTGAACTTGATCTTCCCAAGAGCCTTCGTCAAAATATCCGCCTTTTGATCAATGCCACTAACATGCTCGACCACGATATCTTCACGATCAACACATTCCCGAATGTAGTGAAACCGGGATTTTATGTGTTTGCTTCTTCCATGGAAAACCGGGTTCCTCATGAGAGTTATCGCCAATGTATTATCAACACGTAACACCGCCGCTTGAATTTTCTTGTCGAGTAATTCATAAATTAATTCCTTTAGCCAAACCGCCTGACACGCGGCTGCACTAGCCGCCATATACTCCACCTCACACGACGATAAAGCAACTGTACTTTGCTTTTGAGAACACCAAGTAATTGGGGAAGACCTAAAATAAAACACGTGTCCCGTAGTACTTCTTCCATCGTCCGGATTTATGTTGTGACTACTATCACTGTAACCGACCAACATATTTTCTCCTCGAGTATAGGTAATGCCATAACTAAAAGTACCTTTTAAATAGCGAAGAATTTGCTTGATGAGAGCTGCATGAGATTGCTTCGGGCATTGCATGTACCGACTGGCTACTCCGACCGAAAACGCCAAATCTGGTCGAGTCTGTAAAAGGTACCGGAGACACCCGACAATCTCTCGATATCTCGTTGCATCAAAATCTTCTTCGTTTTCAAATTTAGAGACTTCCACGTTCGGGTCTATGGGAACACTAGTAGGATTGCAGTTAATCATACCGGCTTCCGTCAGTATTTTCTTTGCATATGCCTCTTGCTTAATTTTTATCCCGTCCTTGCTCTGCGACACTTCAATTCCAAGATAATAAGTAAGCTTTCCCAAATCCGACATTTCAAAGTTTTTAGCTATCCCGCGCTTAAACTCCATGATAAGTTTCAAATTTGAACCCGTCACAATTAAATCGTCCACGTACACGCCGATTAATAAGACATCCGGTCCAACGGTTCTTCGGTATACGGCTTGTTCTTGTGAGCACCTATGGAATTTCATATTTAATAAAATATTATTTAATTTTGTATTCCACGCACGTGGAGCTTGCCTTAACCCATATAACGCCTTTGACAATTTATAAACTTTATGCTCTTCGTCTTTTTTAACGAACCCTTCCGGTTGAACGACATAAACTTCTTCTTTTAATTCGCCATGTAGGAACGCGGATTTAACGTCAAGATGATGTAATTCCCAACCTTCATTCGCTGCGAGAGATAAAAGTAACCGAACTGTTTCGAGTCGAGCAACTGGCGCGAACACTTCGTCAAAATCGACTCCGGGTTGTTGAACATAACCCTTCACCACGAGTCTAGCCTTGTGTTTATTTAGTGAGCCATCCGCGTTTCTTTTAACCTTGTAAACCCACTTCAAACCAATCGCTTTTGCACCACGCGGTAACTCGGTTAACGACCACGTATTGTTTTTATTTATTGATTTGACTTCTGCGCGCATTGCTTTCATCCACTCCGGTTTAATTTTAGCATCATTAAAATAAGCCGGTTCGTCATCCACAAGCAATAAAAATTCTTCATCAATAGAACTCGAATTTAAAACATAATCGTTAAAACGTACCGGGGTAACCGTTGCACGGTTAGATCTTCGTAAAACCGGCTCAGGAGTAACAAAAATATTTTTTTTCAACATTGTTACTGTTCACGCCATCTTGGGTTTGGTTTTGACCACCATTTAAATTTGACTTTTGTGAAATAATACTTGCATTTTTTGGAGTTTGATGGCTTTGAGCATGAATAACAGTAGCCTTTTCATGATTTGGCAAATCCATATAATTCACATCAACTGGGCTTCTACTTGATGAAGCAACTTCAAAGTTATTTGTTGAACTTGAAGTAGTGGTCGAAGAACCAATATTATCATGACTTGTATCTTCAAAGTCACCATTTATTTCAAAAGTGGACCCACTTAATTCTGTATTTATGGTTCCATCTCCGGTATCAATTACGCCATCAAAGTTTACCCAAAACATACCTTGTTTGCGAGACTCATCGTTATTAAAAACAATATTTTTTCCCCAATTCCAACCACGCGTTTCATCAAACTCCGTATCCCCGTCTCGACCCACAATAATTCTTCGAGTCGTTGGATTGTATAAACGATACGCCCCCGAACCTTTTTCGCTTCCAAGATAAACTAGACGAGTCGAACGATCGTCTAATTTTGGAAGATGCCCGCCAACAATTTTCAAATAAGCGGCACATCCGAACACCTTAAGAAATTAAAGATCTGGTTTCTTTCCTTTTAACATCTCGTACGGTGTTTTGTCTTCGTGTAACGCTTGTGTTGGAGTTTTATTTATTAAATTGGTTGAGTGCCTCACCGCCTCCCCCACATAAAATTAGGAACTTGTCGCGCTTTTAATATACTTCGAGTCATCTCCATTAAGGTACGGTTTCGCCTCTCCACCACCCCGTTTTGTTGAGGTGAATATGGAGCGGTTAAGTGTCGAATAATCCCTTCGTTTTCACAGAACCGATTGAACTCATGAGACGTAAATTCTCCCCCTCGATCGGTTCGAAACGTCTTGATTTTTCTACTAACTTCCACTTCCACCATGACTTTAAACTTTTTGAAGGTTTCAAACGCGTCACTTTTTTCCTTCAAAAGAAAAGTCCACATGAAATGTGAAAAATCATCAACTAAGACAAATACATACCTATTTCCCGCTATTGTGCTTGGAGAAATTGGACCGCATAAGTCTCCATGAATAAGTTCCAAGGCACGCATTGCCCGAAACGACGCCGTCTTCGAAAAAAAATGTCTCGTATGCTTCCCGACTAAGCACGAATCACATATTTGATTTTCATGATTGATTTTTGGCATCCCCATGACCATATCTTTATTCACCATTTGTTTCATGGACTCGAAATTTAGGTGACCAAGTCTCGCGTGCCATAACCAATTTTCATTATCAATCCGAGCTTTCAAACAAACGGGTTTTCCAACTTTTAATTTAATCGTATAAAGACAATTTTTAGATCGAGTAACATTCATTAATACCTTGCCTTGAGCGTCACGCATTAATAAATAATCGTCTTTCATACGAATATCACATCCACACTCCGTTGCTTGACCGAGACTAATTATATTACTTCGTAAACTAGGGATATAATAAATATCGGTCAATAACCTTTGCTCCCCCGTTTTACCCAATAGTAATATAGACCCTTTCTCGCATATTTCGACTTGAGACCCATCCCCAAATTTAACTTTGCCACCAACACACTTATTTAATTCAGAGAAAAAAGATATATTACCAGTCATATGGTTACTCGCGCCATTATCCAAATACCACAAGTCTTTTTCTTCCGAACCGCTCTCGTATTTTTTTGGAATGACCTTTTCTTCATTCAAGTAAACGATTTCTTGAACATCTTGCACCATAAACAAAGACGGGTCAATTTCTTCCGCATCGATCAAGTTTGCTTGTTTCTCTTTCTTTCGCTCTGGACATCTCGAAACAAAGTGACCGAACTTGTCGCATCGGAAGCATTGAACCTTCGAATAATCCTTCTTTCCCTCTTGTTTATCCCCTTCGTTGGACCCGCCTTGTGACCCGCGGTTTTGACCAGATTGGTCTCGACCGCGTCCACCACCACCACGTCCACGGTTCGAGCCTTTCCCACGTCCCTTACTCGAATCGCGTGAAGTCTGTCTAGAACTTGAAGAGGCATTAGAATTATTAAACATTAGTTTCGTTTGAGTACCTTGATTATCCGACTGCAATTCTTCATCTTTTATGCGTTCTTCATACGCCTTTATTCGACCAACAACATCGTCGAATGCAACTGTTTTTAGATCCACAAGTTGTTCAACTGAGGCTACCATATGGATAAACCGCCTTGGTAAACCACTGAGAAACTTTTTCACGATCCTTTGTTCCTCTATTATAGAACCGAGAGACGCCGCTTTTGAAGACATTCCTGTTAACTGGCTAGAAAACTCATCAACTGTACTAGAATCCTTCATCTTCAACGCCTCAAATTCTGACATGAGTGTCTGTAGTCTTGCTTCACGTACCCGATCGGCTCCCAGATGGCGCGCTTTCAGTGCATCCCGCATCTCTTTTGCCGTCTTCATATTACCAACTTGCAAGATTTGTTCTTCCGGTATGGATTGAAACAACAAAGCAATCGCCATATTGTTTTTCTTCACATCGGTTTCACTTCCGGGTTCAATGGCCTCCCACACGCCATGAACGTTAAAAATCGCGCGGATACGCAACGCCCAAATTGTATAATTAACCTTATTCAACATCGGGCATTGAAGTGCTGTTGAATTTGGAACCGATTTCTCGGTATTCGAGCCGCTACCGCCATCGCTTCCAACCATATTTTTCTTCTGTCGACTATACGTAAGATTAAACGAACCCGGTGTAACTGGTTCAGTTTCTTCCAGTCTACGCGTTTAATTCCCGAGTTCCACTTCAAACACGAACCCGAAAAAACAAAGTTATATTTGTCTTGAACTTAAAAAAATCCAAAACAAAAAAAAAAACTTTGTTTGTGTACTGCTTTCGTAGAACCACCGGTAGCAATTTCCAAAGCAATAGGTAATTGGACTTTAAAGTTTTGACTTGGGCCTAAACGTTTGATCCAATAGCAACAAAACCTTTTGATCCAATAGGACCCGACAACGTCTTTTGTTCTTCTCCACACAAAAGAAACAAACGTAGATGCAGTCGCTTGTGTCTCTGCACCTTTCTTTGATATCCGATTAGAATTCTGGTCACACACAATACAACAGCAGCCAATTTCACGCTACTGTTACCTCTGTTTGACCGAATTACAAACCTTGCTGACTTCTCCTTTGGCTCTGGCCGATATCAAAGACAACAGCACCTTTCACGCATTGTCTCCTTCTTTTTCTTCGATCCAAGCACTCCAACACGAGTTTTAGCTCCGATTTCTATCTCAATCGTAGGTTACTTTTATCCCAGGTACGCTCTGATACCCATTCAAGATGAATCGGTATCGAACAGAAATTGAAATCGGAAATTGCAAAGTATTTGGCTAACACCCAAACGTTTATTATTATTCAAGAAACTGACTCAAAACTTGAATTACAATCACTAATACCCAAAGCATGGTATTTATAATCTAAACACTCCTATTAGACTATAACTAGGATTGCTAATAAACCTATTATTTTGGATATGATAATTATCACTAAATAATTAAACCCAAACACGTTTAAATATTCTAATAACTATCCACTCCATAGTTCATTGCCTTGCACGCAAAGGAATCTCTTTTAATTTGAAACTTCCAACATCCAGAACATAAACTTTTAGGGCAAAGGGACCGGTGAAGCTAGCTAGGTGATGACACATACAACTTTTCAGTCGCAGCGGTTAAGCTTATGCTTGGAATTCTTGGATTCCTCACAGGGTTTGGGCGACTTTCAACCTGTTTTCTTTCTAGCTAACTTTTTTAAGTTTTGCCTATTAGGAAAAGATAAAGAACCTGAATCCACACATTCATAGGTAAACATGTAAAACTAGCACCTCTACAATATATGCACACATACATGCATAAAAAAGGTTTATCTGTCATCAAGGCAACTGCTGCTGGATCAAGACAAGTTGGCTGGATTTCCACAACATTTTTATTTCACAAGGAGCCGGTCGAGCCTCAGAAAATGTGGTACCCGCATCAGTTGGGTGTGGTGGTTGCTTGTTAGCCGGCACCATGAGTTCTTCAACATCTACCACACACGAACTTGATTCCTCCAAATCTTTTTCAGACCATACACCTCTGACTAGATGTATGGTGCCTTTTGCAACCTCTTCTCCTTTATCATCTGTAAGTATAACATGTTGTCCAACCTTGAATTTAAAACGCTTTTTGGGGACCACAACTGTATCTTTGGTTCTTGAAACTGATCTCCTGCGATGTTTCCTGTGGGTCAGTTGGGATGTAGATGGAGACGGGTCATAATCTTCATCCAAAAGATCCTCCGGTGAATTTGGGTCTGGCCCTGACCCAGTTTCTTTTTCAGGCAAGGCGTTGTCCTCATCAGAATGTACGCGAGCAGCCTTAGCAGCTGCACGTGCTAGTTTGCCCCTACGGTTACTTAACCTGTTAAGACGTAAAAGAAGAAAGACAACTTGAAAAAACTATGGTTGGTATATGCATGGGTTGAGTTGGGTTGGGTTATGTTTTATCTATAATGGGTTGAAGGTGTAATCAAACGGGTCAAACAGGTCAAGGTTGCTCAAAGTGTATTACTAATGAATAGCACTCCTAAATCCCTTTATTACAAAAACAAGATTATTATTGAAATAAGAGATGACTGAAAACTTTAAATCACATTTGACACATTAGCTGTCTATTAAAAATATAAAATTTTAGATGAAAATTGTTTCGGTTCAACCCAACCCGTGATAAAAAAGTTAATCCCTTTTGACCTGTTTTCCAACCCAACTGACCGGTCCATTTTTCCACCTATACATAATTCAGTGTATTTCAGATTCTTGACTACCAAAAGATGATATTCTAATCAACAAGAACATAGGACAAGCTTTCTTACCAATTCCTCAACTGGATATTAGTAACTTCTGGACCCTGCAAAAGAAGATGTCAAACTTAAAAAAAAAAAGAAAAAAAGAAAACTTTATTTAAAAATATTAATTTGTTACATACATGAAGATTCACTTCAGCAGCCAAACGTTGTAAAGTACCATCACTCATCAGCATAACAGGATGATCAAGTAAAGCCTTTTCAATAATATCAATTTGCTTATCGTTCAATAGGGTCCTTCTCCTTTTGTTTTCCTGTCTTTCCTCCCTCTCCACGCTTCTAAACTCTTCAACATTTTGTTCAGTGTTTTGATCACTAGTATCTTCACTTAACTGATTTTCGCCATTCTCATTGCAAGCCAAATAGTCAGCTTGGACTATAACCATAGTTACTGGTACGCTCTCATCATCGTTACCACTTCCGTCATCCACATTAGGAGACGGGCTTTGATGTGTAGGCGATGGGCATCGTGCACTATTATGAACCTCCTAAAATTGAGACTCAAACCGTCACAATCATATATTTGATGAAGTTTAACAAAAAAAAAATTGTCGTCTATAGGTGGAATAAATCAGTGGATAGGTCATGATGGTTAAGGTTAGATCACATTGGGTTGTCCCGAAACACTTTTTGTCAAAAATTATAAATTGCTTATAGATAAATGTTACATATGGTTAGCAAGACTATTATTTCAAGAATAACTTAATTTTCGGAATAAAATCATTTAAGCTTAAACCCGTTATTTTAGCCAAACTTTTTTATTTCAGATTTTTGACCGTTAGAGATTAAATACAAGTGAATCAACCCATTCATAAGTAATTGGGTTCACTGACTTAAATCACATTTCCTTTAAGATGCCAAATTAGTTCAGTGGTTAAAATCGCCCAAAACATATTTGAGTATGTTTTATTTTAACTAATGCGTATTATTTTAATAACAATTTTGTAATTTTGATATGTAAAGAGTATATATGAAATTCTAAAAAATAGACCAAGAGTGTTGAAATAAACAGCTATTTCACCAAAATGATTAAAAAGAAACAGACAAAAAATGAATTATTTTACCTTTGCTCTGTGGATATCGGATTCTTGAGCTGCAAGTGGTTGCTCCAGTTGATTAATGAACCACCTAAAAAATAAACAAGATTTAAATGAATTGATCAAGTGATATATGATGTTTCTATCATACTGATATGCCATTTAATGTTCAATTATCCAATCAAATACAAATATGCTCTCTGAGATCGTTCATAAGTTAACGCATACAGCTTTACAGATTTACCTGAGGACAAGCACATCTTGTGCATTTAGGTAAGCAGGAGTCAAAGATTCGGCATGATTTAGTAAGTAAACTGCAACACACAGATGTTATTAACAAACCAGATTTGTTTCTTAGGAGAGATGGCATTTTCGACCCATTTACGTATTATGGATAGATCGTGGTTGTTATATTTTAAATGGGCCAAATTAAAAGATAGCTAAAAGGAGAACATGTCAAATATGAAAGTCACCTAAAATGTTTTATTCAAAAATTAATATTATAATTGAAATAGTATTGTTTTTATAGTTACAACTAACACTTCAACAATTTATAAACTATAAAGAATATTATAACGGACAAGAAAGTATTTGTGGGCTCACTCAACTTGTAGTAAAAACTGACCCATTACCAACCCACCCCTCTTGCCATCTCTATATTTTTATTAATCAAGAAAGTTTTGAAATCGATAGATACACAGGTTTCTGCTAGCGGCAGCTGTTCTTTCGGCAGCACCACCAGGTAACTTAGAAGCTTCCGTTTGCAAGCACTCCAGAAAATCACTGACAAAGTGAGCATTTTCTTCTGCACATAGAGAGATATTAGTCAAGAAACATGCTAAATCATTCTATTCAGATAATTTTTTATTGTTGTTTAGAAAATAATTTGGGAAGAAAGTATTTCGTGTCAACCCTGTAAGATTAAATATTTATTTATATGTATTTAATCTAGTAGCCATCATTATCATTTATATAATATGGATCAAAATATATTAAAACCTATAATAAATTAGTTGGTAATTGTTGATGGCCAGATTACCCTAATTAACTAATTGGGTTTCCCCTTGGGTGTATATAAGGAGATTACTAGAGAGGGATTAGGGTTAGACCCTCATAACATCACACTAAATCGCCCCTCCTCTCTCTCCATTACTACGAGTTCTTCAACCCTAAAGAACTCGGCACTACCATCAAGAAGATACATCCTAAAGGGGAACCGAATCAATCTGACGAACATGACGTCTACTTCATTCTCTGATGCGGTTACTGGCTAACAAGGTACACATGATTTATTATCTATGATTGAATTTATTTAATTAGGGTTTATGTTTTACCCATGTTCTACTGATATAATCAACATGTGGTATCAGAGCAGATGTTGATTATATCAATTCAATCAAAGAATTCAATGAATCGGTTTGGAAACTAAAATCAATCAAAATTATTTTTTATCTTTGATGATTACTAAATCGTTTTCCAGAAAATAATCAAAATCGAATAAACCATTTACGGTACTAGTTCCCACCGCATTAATTACTATTGTACATTGATTTTGAATTTTGAGACCATAATTAATTCAATGAATTCTTGTCTGTAGTGTGCTTCATTATTAATATTAAACTGAAGGCAATCGTTTTATGTATCCATATAATTCATGTTAGAAAATTCATATTTTAATATGTCCATTTAAATTGGAATTAGTGGAATCGATTGCACTGTTTGTCATCGAATAAGTTCTTTCATATTTTAAATCAATTAATATATTGAGATTTCATTCATTTTATTGTATTGTATTGATATGAATGTTTGTTATGATATCACCTAATTTTGTGATAGATCAGATTTTGATCATAATTTCAAAATATTTATAAAGAAATCCCCTTATTTTGGGATAACGTCAGGATTTGATTATGTTTCCTAAAATTGTGTAACTTTATCTCCAAGTTTCGAATAAAATATTATTTTTTTTAATTTATAATCGAATAATTAACTTGGATAGATACACATAAGATATTTTGAAATTATAATCAAATCCCTTAAAATTAGTTGATTCAACCTTATCACACTAACAGCTGTTTACAGAAGGTTCGAGACCACATGGTTGCGACTCGAGACCTCATTATGAGCGAGATCTCATAAAATACAGTAGTCGAGACCATGGTTCCGACTCGGAACAACGAGGTTGCGACTCGAGACCTTAATGAGTCGAGACCTCATAATGTTACAAATGAGTCGAGACTTGACTCGAGACTTGACTCGGGATCTCACTCGAGACCTCATAACTGAGTCAAGATCTCACTCGAAACCTCATTATTTTAGGCTGTTTAATGTGAACTAAGACTTAAATAATTGGTTTTGTAAATACTTAGTTAATTAATAAGGATCAAATAATGTTTTGCAAAACCAAAATGGCTTAACTTGAATGAGCTTCTGATGTATCACTTCTGGCCAAAGCTGATTTGATGCATCTATTTATTGTTCAAGTATTATAGAAGCTATGTTAATTATGCATTACAAACGTGAATGTCTTACTTCTGGCCAAAGCTGATTTAGTTCATTTATGTCTAGCATACTTAACAAGTGCATAACTAAAGTGATTGTCTCATTTCTGGCCAAAGCTGATTTGTCACGGTTACTTTGCACACATGCTTAAATGATTACACTTCTGGCCAAAGTTGATTTGTCTTCGTTTAAGTAGAACTTTAAATAAGTCTATTATTTTGATGTTAGTAATAGACATATCACAACCTCTTCACATAATGATCCTTATATCAATGATCCTTCATTAATTTTATGATCATTTCGTCTGCTTTATTTTTTAGTACCCATAACTTTACTCACTATAATTTTCTTCTATATATATCTCATCCACTCTAATTCCTAAGTCTAATATGTTTTGCTTTATTTAAAGTTTCTATAAGAATTAGCTCTTAAATTAAATCCTTGATTATCTATTAAGACACGATAATTCTATTACTCGCTTCTGATAAAGCACTACAGAAGAAAAGTAGAGCATGATGATTAGGATAAATCAAAAATGATGTCTCTAATGATAATCAAGAACTCTCTAACATAAGTGCTGTCACTAAAAGGTTATTCCAGATTAAGTCTTTCCTAAGACTAATCTATAATTGTCGAATAATCATAAGAATTCCTAAGATGCATGCCTTCATTTAAAATTCTAAACTATAAAGCTAAGTGGTATATGTGAATACATAATAATGTACAATACCATGACCCATAAAATTAAGGGCTTACGCATGAAAATAAGTACATTTTTCTAGTACATTACATAATAAGATTTTCACTTGTGCAATTTGATGCCTTATAAATCAACTATAACACTCAAAAGTACCAAAGTATAACGAGTGTGTTGATAAGAAACAAATGTACAAAGAAATAAATGTTTGAAGCTGGAAAATAAATTGTTACTCACCTTACAACCACTTAAACTTTAAAATAGGATTGTTCTAAGGTCCATAGACAAATTACAACTGTTAATTCCACCTCTAAGGTTCTTCAAGGGAAAATCTCACGGCATCATTATGTCATTAGACTAGACATAAGCAACGAGACTATCCATTATTCTAAAGAACAGTTGGATGAATTAATTAGATAGTCACTTATTAAAGATATTTAAGTCTACTAATTATAATATTCCTATTAACACTTGATTAGTTGACTCTAGTTTTTTAAACGTTTCCTTACCAGAAATCAACAAATAATTCACATAAGAGTTAGTGACAAAATTAAATGTTACGGCTATAAAAAACCATAATAAGCAGTCTTCTCACAACGCTTTTCGATACTTTATATACTCTGAAGATTAATCAGAATATAGTATCATAACTAAGCAATGTTATGAAGGTTGTGAGGTTTGCATAGTCAACATAAAGTCACACTTACCTTAAACTCTCATTTTATTTGTTCTAAATATCTGGATTGAAACATTACTAAGATGAAACTAGATGATACCTTACACTTTCACAACTTTTTTCATCATGCAAATGAAAAATTTGACAAAAGGAAAATGAGACTTACAAATTTCATCCATTATAACCAAAATTCATGAGAAATCATGACATGGTTAATGAGGATGATTTCTTATCTAATCTCATTCTAAGTGATTTTAAATCATGACGTTATAGCCCTAAATATTACTTGGCTCAAGGAATAAGTATGGGTCCATCATAAGTCATTCATTGACATTCGTGGAACTTATTCCAAATGGAATATTCAGACATAATTCATTTATCATTTAAAGACTATCTACTTGTATCTAAATTTTGTCGTATATGACCCACGGTCTTATAAGAAATCTATTCATATATGTACCTAATAAGATTTCTATTAGATATGTCCCTAAAGTTTCTTATGATATCAGGACATTAAAGAAATCAAATAAGATCTAACGTATATGTGATAGGTTCCCACGTCACGTAGCTCATTGAAACTTCTCTTGTAGCATTCTAGAGATATTAAAGATCAGTGGGAGCATTAAGTGTCTTAATAATAACTTGCAATAGTTGCAAGAGGTGGGGAGTGAAAACTTTATATTACTTCAATTTACACCTCTTGTACACGACACTGCTTTATCTTGACACTGTTCTATCATAACTTGTCTCCTTAAAATCTAAAGCTACTTTTACAAAAGTTTCATTGTTGCTTAATTGTGGGCACACTTAGATTTCTTATCTAAACTAACATAATCCTCAACAAGAGAAACTACAATGACTAACGTCATTAATATGTTTTCTCTATTAGAATTTGTTTGGTCGTTAAATATTGACCCTAAGCATGCTGAGTTCCTAAAGTTTTCTAAGGTCAGTGGGAGCAGTCAAAGTCCTTATAATAACTTGCAAGGAATACAAGAGGCGGGGGGAAGAGTGTCATTAAATTTCACTCCAAATTTAACTCCGATTACACCTCTTGTACACCATACTGCACCAACTCTTACAAACTTAGAATCCTGAAAATGATAGCAACCTAATCAAGAGCTAATCTATAAAACTGAAACTTCTAATAAACCCAATAATCAACTCAGGAGGTCATCTATGTTTAAAAACCTACTAACTTTGATGATTACATAACCTCCCTAACTGAAGTTGAAACGGATTTTGGAGAAGTTTACTGATCCAATCTCTTCTAATTAAGCCATTAGTGTCAATCAATCTTCTAAATGGAATAAAACAGTTTTATAGTAAAACTGATTTTATGTGTTCGTATAACGTTTGAGATTTAATTGAATTACCTAAGAGTGTTCATAACTAAACCAAATCCTGAAATAAACGTTAAGACACGAAGAGGCATGATTGATTGTCAAAGGTTATACTTAGGAAGAGATAAATTATCAAAGTTTTCTTTGAGGATCATCACTGTTCTAGTAGCTTAGAATATTTTAAAGCTACATTAGATGAACATTAAAAACAATTTTCCCTAACAAATGGCTGACATATTTACATGTTCATAAAACAACCTGAAAGTTCCAAACTGATGGTTAAAGAACACTTTATTTGTAAGCAAATAAAATCCATGTATGGGTTAATGCAAACGTCATAATGTGATGAAATCTTAACGAAATTATTTTCATCAACAATCAAGTGGATTAATGTACCTACCTCAAGATGAGTGGGAGCAACTAAGATAAACTTGTCTATATAGATGATATTCTTTTGACAAGTAGATGTTACATAAGTCAAAGCATTGTTAACACAAACTTTGATATAATAGATCTCAGAGATATCGCTTACATAATAGATATCATAACATGTTGAGATAGACCAAGTGGGACATTACTTCCGTTCCATAAGTTTAACATTAAATTGGTCCTTACATATGTAACAAACAATACTACTCTCCTTTAGAGGATAATAGGATAAATGAGATTATTTCTTACGCTTCATTAATTAGAAGCCTTATGTAAGTTTAAGTCTATACTCGTTTAGATATTACTCACATTGCAACACACTAGATATGTCTAGATAAACGTGAAGCATCTAATAGAGTATTACAATATCTTTAAAGGAAACGAGAGGCTATAATTTAAATAAGAAGTGAGAACTCAAACCGGTTTATTACTCTAACTTTGTAATGTTCAAAGCTGACAAAAATGTAATTTCGGGTATATCCTTATGTCAGCAGACAAAATCTATCTCATGGAGGAGTCATAATGGACTGATATCAACAACCTAAGTTATAACGACATAATATAAACACTAAATGTTGTTGAAAATTTATCAGTGGACTCATAACTTTATTAACTCCATATAATTAATATATTGAAGACTTATTGTGATAAAGTCAGCTACCATGTCTCCTTGAACAGTAACAGTTCGAGAGGTGCTGCATTAAATTTCGATACGCAATTAATTATTCGTTTATGAACGAATTGAGGAAACTAAATCTTTGTATCGAATGCATTCATGATATGCTTAAGGATCCTATAACTAAAAGTCTATCACCCATAACTATTATGTAAGCGCTTATAATAATCACGGGTTTATTGATGACTATGTACAACTGCATATCGTACTATGAATGATTAACTTTTAATTTTCCTCATCAGTTTGATTTTGTATGTCTCTAACATATGTTCTGCCGGTGTAATGACATATAGACAAATATAAATACAAATCAAACGCTAAAGGGCTTGTTTGTATTTTGATCATAACTGTTAGGTTTTAAATTGAGACTGTAGTATGACTAATGGGGGTCCTGAGTTGCATAATGATTCAACGGCTATATTTGTCTGCTACGGTTCTTGGTTTAAAGCTAAAATGAGTATTAACTTCTGATCAGACTAATCTAATACTCATGATAAATGATTATTCGGCTAAGTGGGAGAATGTAAGATTAAATATTTATTTATATGTATTTAATCTAGTAGCCATCATTATCATTTATATAATATGGATCAAAATATATTAAAACCTATAATAAATTAGTTGGTAATTGTTGATGGGCCAGATTACCCTAATTAACTAATTGGGTTTCCCCTTGGGTGTATATAAGGAGATTACTAGAGAGGGATTAGGGTTAGACCCTCATAACATCACACTAAATCGCCCCTCCTCTCTCTCCATTACTACGAGTTCTTCAACCCTAAAGAACTCGGCACTACCATCAAGAAGATACATCCTAAAGGGGAACCGAATCAATCTGACGAACATGACGTCTACTTCATTCTCTGATGCGGTTACTGGCTAACAAGGTACACATGATTTATTATCTATGATTGAATTTATTTAATTAGGGTTTATGTTTTACCCATGTTCTACTGATATAATCAACAAACCCAATCCAACCGGTACCAAAAGTACACGTTTTGTCCCTTTATCTGTTTTGACCATTAACAAATGCATATAGTATCTATATACTATTATAAAAAGGAGAAGTGATGGACATGGATGTAATTTCATCACGCGTACAAACTTTAAAGCATTATGTACAAGATACATCAAGCCATTTGAGTGGGGGTGGAATCAAAGTTTTAAGACACTTCAGGGTTAGTATAGGGATTTCACCTATGCAAATTCATTATAACCTGTAAATTGAAGACGTCCCTTCGTTTCCACTCCCATCCTCTGCCTGTACCATACAAATCCCCATTACAACCTGGAACCCTAGCGAAGTTTAATTTACGCTCTCTCCAATCTCACTTTTTCTCTCGATCTGGAACCCTACCCTCTCCATTGGATGACGAATACTGGAGATGTAGAACACCGATTTGAAGAAACCCTAACCGATTTGTAGGTTTGTTCCTATTCTTGTTCCCAATCTTGTTTCAGTTCTTCTTGTTCAAATATTTTATAGAATCTGTTAATTTTTTTATCTTGTTTTCTACATTCGAAGTTGATGTTTTATCTGTAACTGTTCTGTGATTTGTCAATTTGTCGAATTTCTGTTTTAAAATTTGTAATGCGAATGTATTCGATTGATCTTATTTGTTTATGTTACTGTTTGATTCGTATGAAATATTGAAATTAGAGAAGCATTTGATCGTAAGTTCCTGTTCTTCACTTACAGTGTGGAAATAGAAAGAGGCTGGGATGTGTGATACTGATAGTTGATAGTGAATTAATCAGATGAAAATGGAATTGTTGTGCAGCAAATAAACACGTCTCAACGTGTTGATTGAAGGGTTATAAATGAACAAGATTCATATCATCATCCTCTCCTTCATCCCCTCAAATTCTCAGCAGGTTAAAGTTTTTTATTTACTTTTTGTATTTAGTTTTTAGTCTATATGAACCTTCATATGTAGCTCAACTTTTTGTTGATCTTCTTGATGAAGACCCTGGATTATGATCATTACAAGCTTGCTGTTTTTTGAGTGGATTATTAATATTGTTTTTCTTTCATTTTTTGGTTTCATGTTTTTGCGTGGATTGTTTATATTGTTTTTCTTTATTTTTTGGTTAATTTATGAATCAATATGCAAAGAAGAAAACAAGGGTTTTGTTAGAAAACCAAACAAAAAGATAAAGTTTTGTGCTTTTTGATAATTGTTGTATGTTAATGAAAATTTTGATTTACTGCTTTATATATGTTTTATTTTATTTTGCAGCAACAAATATGAAGATTATTTGAATCCACGGTACTTTTTTGCTTCGTTTGTATTAGTTTGATCTATTTTTGAGTTCTTGTTGCAATTTTTTGTATTGATTCAACAAATCTGATTGATATGTTGTAGTCTCGCAACGTCGGTGCTTGTGTTGTTACTTTCACTGTTGGTGGACTTGGTGCTCTCAACGCTATTGCGGGTGCTTACTGTGAGAATCTTCAGCTGATTTGTATTGTCGGTGTACCGAATTCCAATGATTACGTTACTAACATGATTCTTCATCATACTATCGAAATGCCGGATTTGAGCCAGGAGCTTCGTTGTTTTTAGACTGTTACTTGTTATCAGGTATAATGATTTTAACCTGTTTCAACCCGACAAAATTGCCCCTTGATGTACAATCCATTTAAAAAACATTTTTTAACCGACTCGAACAGGTTTTGACCCACAACCCGACCCGACCCAACCTGTTTGCCAGTCCTAAACAAACCGATTAAAGTCTAGCTCAAAGTCTGGACATCATAGTTTGATCTGCCGGACCAGCCAGGTTTGGCGGTTTAAAGGTTTGATTTTTGTGGCATAGCTAATTTAAATATTGTTAATAACCTGTTCTAGATTCGTTTTTTTTTTCTAGGTGTTGTTGGAGAAGAAAGATGTTGCCTCTTTCTCTGCAAGCATTTCTTCGCTTAATATCAAAGTGAACCAAAATGATGGTAATGAGCATGAACCGGAGAAATCGTGGGGAGGAGAAAGCTATGAATATGAGAGAGCTCTTAGTACTGACCAGACCTACCTTAAGTTCAATAAAAAGCTGGATGTGTAAGATTAAATATTTATTTATTTATATTTAATCTAGTAGCCATCATTATCATTTATATAATATAGATCAAAATATATTAATAACCTATTAATAATTAGTTGGTAATTGTTGATGGACCATATTACCCTTATTAACTAATTAGGTTTCCTCTTGGGTGTATATATAAGGAGATTATTAGAGAGGTAAAATGTTAGACACATAACTTAACAACATAACATCAAATTCGTCCCTCTCTCTCCCTAAACCGAAACCTCCCTACTTTCGGTTTCTTCACCATCATCACTTTACACCCTAAGGAGGAACCAGATCAAACTGACAACTATGTCGAACTCTGTGGCTGCGTCTCTGACTGGATTATCTACTGTGCTGATGCAATCAAAGGTACGTTTTTCATGTTTTCCATTATGTTTAAACAGAACTGATCAACATGTGGTATCAGAGCATATGTTGATAAATCAGTTCTGTTTTTGTATCCATTATTCTGGGATCAAAATCTGGAAAACGAAATTTTAAAGCCTTAAAAGTTATCGGCTGTTTTCGAGTTCCTTGAAGGCCGAAATCCCTGTTTTCGGAAGTAAATGTTTAATGATTTTGACTCGAAACCATAAAGGGGATAATTATATCCGAAATATGTTAACTAAAATCATAAAAATTCAGGTTTCGGAACCCAGAATTATGTTTTTATTTTTTAGGGTTCATTGCTTGTTCTTAATAAAACTCGATAATTCCCTAAGATTTGGAATATAATTTGGATTAATGGGTGTTTTTCATGTTTTGATCTTATTTTTTATCTATTAAATTTTCGAAAACTGTTAATAGATATCAGTTATTATTTTCGAAATCATTCGATAAATTTAGATCAAAAATAAAATAGGAAATAATATCCCAAGATCCCTTAAATTTCGAGTTTTAGTTAACTATCACAATAAACAGCTGTTAACAATCGACTCGAGACCATAACCATTACAACTCGAGGTTGCGACTCGCAACCATAACATTACAACTCGAGATCAGGAGGTTGCGACTCGCAACCATAACATTACAACTCGAGATCAGGAAGTTGCGACTCGCAACCATAACATTACAACTCGAGATCATTAGATTGCGACTCGCAACCATAACATTACAACTCGAGACCATTAGATTGCGACTCGCAACCATAACATTACAACTCGAGACCATTAGATTGCGACTCGCAACCATAACATTACAACTCGAGACTAAGGTTGCGACTCGAGACTAAGGTTGCGACTCGAAACCATAATCATCACAACTCGAGACTAAGGTTGCGACTCGAGACCTTAAGTTGTTTAATGTGACCTAAAAATTTTAATATAATGCTCACATCCCCACTACACCCATTTTAGAAAAACGCCCAATAATGCCCCTTGTTGATTGTACTGCCACATGACGGAAAACGCCCAAGGGTATGGGCTTTATTCACCCAAACCACTACACATGGTCTAAGTAGTGTTTAGACCACTGGAAGGGTCAAGGTTGGCCTTTAGAGTGTTTTTGGTGTTTGCTTTAATTTCTTTTTCTGGTTTAATTCTTGCCCTGTAATGATAAATGCAAGTACCCCTCTTTACTTGATGGCTTCGCGTGACTGATTGGACAATGGATACTTCTATGCCAAAATAAATTCCCATATGGAAATAGTATGTCTCATTATTTATTTACTTGCAGGAAACTGTTGTGTTATAATTATTATTTGAATGAATTTGAATGATGTGAGGAAATAGTTACTGTTGTGAAAGAAGTTAAAGCATTGTTGAATTTAGACATATGTACTTTGTTTTGATGTACATTTATTTGTCAGATTTTTCGCCAATTAGATGGCTTAGCAGAGGAAATTCAAAGGTCTCAACTGCCTATAGAACTTTGGAGGAAGTTCTGTTGGTGCACTTGTGTCTGTACTTTGTCTGTATTTTGTAACGATTTAAAACGATGTCTTCACTAGTCATGTAAGTTTGACCAGTCAACCATCCTCCGGTTTGACTTGGTCAAACAGTTTGAACATTTGTTTGAAAGCTGGTTGTGTCGAAGGATGTGTGTCATCGAAGGATTGTTCAGATCCTTCGATGAGCTCGAAACATAAGCTTTCGATGGATGGACCTCGAAAGATCCCATCCTTCGAGATACATGTTGATCATTCGAGCTGTTTCTAGTCGATAGATGATCCTTCGATCATCTATCTGATCCTTCGACCAGACCATGCTGTTACGGGTATATATACCCTTGTAGTGTGTTCATTTCAGTAGACTTCACAGAGAGCACTTCATTGAGAGAACTGAGAGCATTCTGTTCGCAACACACACACACGAAAGTTAGAGAGAGTTTGCAAAACACATTTGTAAACCTTGTGCTTGTAACCGGAACCTTTCATACGTTTAATACAAGTGGTGTTAATCGGTGATATTGTGTGTCTTGTGTTTGTGCTTGTTCTACTCCCGGTTTGCATGCTAGCTTGGATTCCGCACTCGCTAGTGTGTTAGATATAGCAAGGAATAGGTTCATCCTCAACCTCCGAGAGGGACCTACAAGTGGTATCAGAGCCGTGGCTCTTTTCCTTGTTAAAAACCGGGTTTTATACAAGCTTTGGAGTGTTTTTGGACAAAAACTCACTTGTTTTAGCTCCCGTTTTTACTGATTTACACTCGCTGTTGCTTGACGTTAAAACGGTTCTAAACTATTCGGGTGTGTTATGGGAAGGCTTGGGTAACTTGAAAACTTGTTTTTAAGGTGTTTGGTGATTTCCGACCAAGATTCCGGCTTACTCCGGTACCGGTTTCTGGGTTGAACCTTGGTTTTTCGTAATATTTTATTATTCAAAACCCGTTCTGCATGCAGAAGATATGGTCTGACCATACCTTCTGCCTTCTGCCGAAAGTTTCTTCACCAACCCATCAACTTTTCACCAACCTGTCACTCATTTGTCAACTGTGTCAGTCTGTTCGATAGATATCCTTCGAATTCGAAAGTTCATCTTTCGATTAAGGGGAGTTCGACAGATTATCATCTTTCGACCCATCATTCGAAGTCAGAGACATTTCCTTCGATCAAGGGAATCTATTCGAAGGATAGTTATTCGAAAGATAAGGATATATATTCGAAAGATAAGGATCTTTCAAACAGTGAATCTTTCGAATTAGTGAATCTTTCGAATCTTTCGAAATCTTTGTTCGAAACTCAACAGTGATCTTTCGGTTACTGTTGATCCTTCGAACAACTGTGATCCTTCGATCAAGTGTTCATCTTTCGGTCCTTAGTTTGTTTGTGTTTAACAAGTTTGTGTTTTTCAGATTTGTCTTTCGATCTCAGATCCTTCAGCTGGTGTAATTTTATTATTCTTGATAAAAAATGAATCCAAGATGGAATAGGCCGGCGGTAAATTCTGATATATATTTTGGTACTCCGTCTCCCGCACCGGCATCTTCTCAAGCTATATCTACCGGTCAATGGGCTTTCGTATCAAATCAAACTCCAAGTGTTCAAAGCATTCTCTTAAGCGAGAGTGAAACGGGAAGTTTGAATCGGCCTCCAAAGTTGATGCACTTATATGAATATCCAGGATGGATTGATAGATTTCATACATACGTCCTTGGGCAAAATACAGAATTGTGGTTGCGGTTCATCACAGATTTCGATCAAACAATAGAGGTTGCTGCATCATCTGCTGCTACGTTTGCAGATCTCACGGAAGATCAAAAGAAAGTCTATGATCTGGAAAAGAAGGCTTATGCTATTCTCACTCAGGCGTTAAGTAAAGACATTTATCATCAATTTGTCAGTTACAAGACGACAAAGAGGTTGTGGGATGCATTGAAGACAAGGGGCGTGGGAAATGAAGCGACACGTCAATTGAGAAAAGACCTGCTAAAGAAAGAGTTCGATGGTTTTTCTTGTATGGAGAATGAATCTTTAGGAGATTTGACAAGTCGATTTAATCATTTGCTGTCTGAATTGTCAAATTTTGAGGTTGTTACACCTCAAGCAGAGATTGTGAAGAAGTTTGCTGATGCGTTGCCACCTCAATGGAATACTTTCTTGGAAATCATGAAGTATAATGGCACTCTAGCTACAACAAACTACAATGACTTTGTTCAAATCCTGGAGAACAAGAATCAGGAAGAAACTCTCAAGGCGAAAAGAGTTCCAGTGCCACAAAATCCAGAAATGTATTATGGAACTTCCAGCACTTCTACAAAGCCTTCCTCACATGCTCCACTTCAAACAGCGTTTGTGTCTCACACAGACATGTTTGGCAATACCATCCAAGTTCCAGTCCCTCCAAAAACAGACATGTTTGGGAATCCGCTTGAACCAGTTTCTCAACCAGCACCACAACAGCAAAGCCAACGAACTGTCAGAGCAACTGATATGTTCGGGAATCCTTTACCTGTTCGATCTACAGAAGCAACTGATATGTTTGGAAATCCATTACCTCCTCAATCTACCGGACCAACAGACATGTATGGGAATCCACTTCCTCCTCAACAGCAAGCGTGTTATGGAAGCACATCATCTGCTGGTCAACAAGCAAAGCCAAATACAGTACAGCTCAACACCTCAAGCTTTTCTAAAGTCAGTGTGGAAGTAGCCAAGGAACACATGGAGCTGCTAAACACTTTGGTGAGCGCATACTGTGGATTAGTTGAAGGTCAGATTGGTAACATTAATCTGACACAAGAAGACTATCAGCAGATAGATAAAGAGGAGATGGAGATGATGGACATAAAGTGGGCCTTTGCCAGTGCTGTTAGGCGAGCAAAGGATTTCATGGAAAGAACGGGCAGAACCAGCTTGGAAGGTAGGAAAGACACCAAGTATGGGTTTGATAAGCAAGCTGTTAAATGCTTCAATTGTGGTGAACGTGGTCATTTCAAGCGTGAATGTACGAGGCCATCTCAACATGGAAACCAGAATCCTTTTAGAGGTCAAGGCAACCAGCAGAACCAGAACAGAAACAATGTTCGTACATTGGTGCCTGTCAACAACCAGACTCAAGCAGGACCATCAAATGCCAACCAGGCACTTGTGGTTCAAGTAGATGAAGGCTGTGATTGGTCAATCCAGTTGGGAAATGATGCTCCAGATGGAACAGCTTGTTTTGCTGAAATCGTCAAGGATTTAAATCACGCCAGTGGTGGAGAATCTTCCGCCAATGGTGGTGACTCTTCTGAGGATGAAGACTCTTCTGGAAGCTCAGATGAAGAATCCTCCACTTCAGGCAATGATCAGGTGGATGAGACATCAAGTGCGTCAGTCGATGCAAATATCGATGAGCTATTGGGAGAAGCTGCAGCAGAAACTCAAAGAAGATCTATTTTGGTGGATCAAGCTGCTTATTCTTCGTCTTCTCTCCATTCAGCCTTTATGGCTAATGTCGACAGTTCATCAAGTCAGGTATGTGTCGATGAACCCACTTCTGTTAGCTGTGATAATTGTGATAGTTTAACTGCTAGATGTGCTGATTTGGATGCAAACATGTCTGAGTTGCAAGGCAAACACGATGCTTTACAAGCTAGTTTGTTTGACTTGCAAGACAAACATGTTTCAGTGAATGATAAGTGGTGTGAATTGCAAAGCAAACATGAGGCTTTGCAAGAGAAATATGATGTGACTTTTATTCACAATCAGAAATTGACAGTTGATCTCTCCAAGTGCACTGAAGCCAATATGTTTTATGAAAACCATGAAAAGGAATTTAAAAGGATGATTGAAACATTAAAGAAAGATAAAACAGAGCTGACTAAAATGGTTTCCAGAAAACAAACTGACATTAATTTGTATATCACTCGTCTTGAGGTGATGCAAAAAGAAATGGCTTGTGTTAAAACAGAAAGTGAGGCGATCCGACTCAAGTTAGACAGTTATTTGAGTTCTAGCTATGTGTTGGATCACATCATTGATGTTCAGAAAGAGAAAAAGGATGTCACATGCATAGGTTACAAGAAATGTCCACCACCCGTGAGAAACAATTTTGATGCTCTGCCTGATGAGGAATATAGAACTCACTTTGAGCCATCTGTTCCTCTAGATATTAAGGAATTTGCAGCAGAATGTGCAACAGGACTCGGATACAAGAAAGAGGAATCATCAGATTCAGATGTGTCAGCAGATACATGTGTGTCTTCTGCTGAACCGAATCAGGATCCTCCAGTTGTTGTTGAGGATACTGATTCTTCTGATGATGAATCTGGTGATACTGATTCAGCAAAGTCTGATGCGGTGATCAAAGAAGAGGACATACCTCTTGAGAATCATATTCTCTGTGATCCTCCCGCTAAGACTGTTGCAACTGAGTCCTCGTCTGAGAAAGAGTCGGAGAGTGTGGATTTGCTGTACACTCTTGTTGGAGATGATAAAATTTACTCAGACAAAGATTTTCCGATTAAGAATGTTAATCAATCTTTAATCAGTAAAGTCTTTGAAAATTCGACAAGTAAGTTTTTGGGAAAGACAGGACCACATGTTACAGTCACACAGTGTCCTTCTATCCCAAAGGCTGAAGTTAGAAAACAATTTGGGAACAAGAAATTACCAACAGTGGAAAAACAGCAAAATCATACCAAATTCAAAGGTAAGACACCGACTCAAAGTCAAAAGAAGCCAAATCAGAAGAAGAAGAATGTGAACTTTGTGAAATCGAAGGGAACGGACAAAATTGAAAAGTTTGCAAATCAATCTAACTTAGATTTTGTCCAGAAAGTAACAGTGATGAAAAGGAATGAACCAAATAGTTCAAAACCTAGTACCTCGAAATCACAAAGTTCATCATCGGCAAGACGACCACATGATACTTCGGGGTTTGTTGAACGAAGATCATGTTTTGAATGTGGAACAATCGGGCATATTGTTCGAAATTGCCCGTATCTTCATAAACAAAAAGGCATAGTTGATGATCCCCGTGGCCCAACTGACCGCAAGCGATCTGTTTCTGTAAAACAAGATCCTCGACTCATAAGAGAAAGGGAAAAGAAACAGAAACGTCAACAGGTCAAGAAAATTGAAAAAGCAATTAAACCCGATGTGGCTCAAAAACAATCTGTTTCTGTCAAACCAAACAATTTAAAAACTTCAGACAATCATGAAGTTAAGTTTTTAAAGAATAACACTGGTATAACAAAACAGACTTGGAAACCAAAAACGGTTACTGAATCAGGGGGACCATCACAATTTTCAAATCATCAAAGAATCGAGGTTATTGTGATTGATGAAAATGGAAGACCCAAGACCACAATGGCTTGGGTCCCCATCTCCAACTAATTGTGTAAGTTCATGTGCAGGGTGTTCCAGGAGGAACTATCAGTAGTCATTGGATTGTTGATAGTGGGGCATCCAGGCACATGACAGGCGACATGAAGCTTCTCTACGACGTCAAATCTATTAGAGGAGGTTATGTTGCTTTTGCTGGAGATAAGGGCGGATATATTACGGGTGAAGGAATGATTTCCAACGGGGTTGTTAGCTTTGACAAGATCAACTTTGTGCAACAACTTGATCACAATCTTCTTAGTGTTTCTCAAATTTGTGACAAGCAGTTCTCAGTACACTTTGATGCTAATGGATGTTATGTGCTGAAACCCGGCTTCAAAATTCCAAAAGAATGGATTCTCTTGTCGGCTCCAAGGATAAATGATCTGTATGTCCTTGATATGAGCCAAGCTATCACAACGTCTGCACAAGCAACTTGTTTCGTTTCCAAAGCCACAGAAAAAGACACAATCTCTTGGCACAGACGAATGGGTCACATTCACTTACGCAAAATGAATCATTTGGTATCAAATGAATTGGTGAATGGTGTTCCTCTTAAAAACTTCCATCTTCAAGACGTCTGTGTTTCGTGCCAGAAAGGAAAACAAACGAAGAAGCGACACCCTACAAAGAAAGTCAACACGGTGGCTGTTCCTCTTGAACGTTTGCACATGGATTTGTTCGGTCCTGTCAAGCACAAAAGCATTAGGAATGATCAATATTGCCTCGTAATTACTGATGATTATTCAAGATTTTCTTGGGTGGCGTTCATGGCACACAAGAGCGAAACCTTCGGTATTATCAAAAACTTGATCATTCAGATTTAGAATCTTTACAACTTGAAGGTTAGGCGGATACGTAGCGACAATGGTACTGAATTCAAAAATCATGCCATGGCGGAGTTTTGCACTTCAAAAGGTATTCTTCACGAATTTAGTGCAGCTTACACTCCTCAACAGAATGGCGTCGCTGAACGTAAGAACCGCACATTGATCGAGACTGCTAGGACTATGTTGGTAGAGTCGCAGCTGCCCATTCCATTCTGGACTGAAGCTGTGTCCTCTGCATGTTATACGTTGAATCGAGTCCTCACAGTCAAAAGGCACAACAAGACCTGCTTCGAGCTTATTAACAAACGGAAACCAGATTTGTCTTACCTTGAACCGTTTGGAGCTCCTTGCACAATTATCGATCCTAATGGAAAGTTTGGGGCAAGAGCCATTGAGGGATACTTTCTTGGGTATTCCACCCCGAACTTAAGAGTCTGGAATCTAGAGACTAAAAGGGTCGAGGAATGGTCTGAAGTCAGAGTACAAAGGCACACTTTACCAGTCAAAAATCCTGGTCAGCCTTGGATGTTTGAGTACGATGACTTTTTCAATTCGATCAATGTTGAAGCAGTTGAAGAAAATGCTGCAGCAAGAATGTTTTTCGAGAGTGACAATGCAACAGATTCACCGTTGGTTCGTCCCATTATTGTCAATCAAGAACCATCTTCAGTGAACAATAATGCTCTCGACAATGAGGATTATCAAGATGCTTCCGAATTGAACGAATCTTCAGAGGATGACAAATTTCTCGATGCAGATCAAGGACCAACAGCAGCAGTACATGGTACTTCAGAAGGTACACCTCCAGTAGATGTCCCTAGAACAGCTGAAGCTACTGGATCATCCTCTTCGTCAATTCCGGGTCTTGAATTGATTGTTGATCTCAATCTCAACAATCTGGGTACAAATATTCCAGTTCAAGATAATCCAGAAACAAGGATTCACAATACCCATCCTCAACAAAACATCATAGGAAATGTACAAAGTGGCGTTCAAACAAGAAACATGTTGCGGAACAACAACAATGCAGGCTTGTATGCAGCGATTAGAGAATCTGGCCAACAAAATGATTGGTCTTTCGCGTGTTATGTTTCACAGGAAGAACCAAGAACTTGGAAAGAAGCGTTGAAAGATAGCTCATGGGTTGAAGCAATGCAGGAAGAACTGCAACAATTCCAGAAGCTTGGTGTCTGGAAACTCGTAGAGAAACCGGCTGGTTACAAGAAGATTGGTACCCGTTGGGTGTTTAAATGCAAAAAGGATGACCGTGGAATCGTTATTCGCAACAAAGCAAGGCTAGTCGTTCAAGGTTTTCGTCAGATTGAAGGGATCGACTACAACGAAGTGTATGCACCTGTTGCACGTCTAGAAGCAATTCGGATATTTCTGGCTTATGCCTCATTCAAAGGTTTCAAGGTATACCAGATGGACGTGAAAAGTGCATTCTTACATGGTGTGGTAGAAGAAGAGGTGTACGTCGAACAGCCTCCAGGTTTTGAAGATTCTATCCATCCCGATCGGGTTTGGTTGCTCAACAAAGCTCTCTATGGTCTTCATCAAGCACCGCGAGCTTGGTACGCAACCTTATCAAATTATCTGCTGGAGAATGGATTTCGAAGAGGTCTTATCGATTGTACTCTTTTCATCAAAGAACAAGATGGAGATCTTCTACTGGTTCAGGTATACGTTGATGATATTATATTTGGTTCTACTAATGATGTTTTGTGTAGGGATTTCGAGCGTGTTATGCAGGATAAATTCGAGATGAGTGCTATGGGGGAAATGACTTTCTTTTTGGGCCTACAAGTACAACAAACTGAGTCTGGGGTATTCATCCATCAGACTAAATATGTTGGTGACATCTTGAGCCGGTTCCAGATGTCTGATGCAACGCCCATCGGTACCCCATTGCCGCAAAATCACGGAATTACTCCAGACTTGAAGGGTCAAGATGTTAGCCCCTCACACTACCGCGCGATGATCGGATCTCTTATGTACCTCACAGCATCAAGACCAGATATAATGTACCCAACTTGCCTGCTTGCCAGATATCAAGTGAACCCGAAGGCCTCACATCTTGCAGCTGTAAAAAGGATTTTTCGTTATTTGAAGGGTTACCCTGACACCGGTCTATGGTACCCTAAGGATAATAACTTTGACTTGATCGCATTCAGTGATTCTGATTTTGGCGGATGCAAAATCGACGGCAAATCCACAACAGCTGGATGTCAGTTTTTGGGAAATCGCCTAGTCACATGGCAGTGCAAGAAGCAGACGTGCGTCGCTACATCAACATGCGAAGCTGAATACATTGCTGCCTCAAGTTGTTGCTCCCAAGTCCTGTGGATACAACAGCAAATGCGTGACTACGGTTTTGAATTCCTAACTACTCCTATTTACGTTGATAATTCTGCTGCATTACAGATCACTAAAAATCCTGTGCAGCATTCAAAGACTAAGCACATCGATATTAAGTATCACTTCATACGTGATTGCTTTGAGAAAAGGCTAATCGATGTTGCTTACGTCCACACCGATGACCAACGTGCCGACCTTTTTACCAAAGCATTTGACAAATCAAGATTTGACTATTTATTATTGGTAAATGGCATTAAGGTCAAGCAAGAGTAAAACCAACATCGGAAAATCATTTTTGTAAATACCTGTGTGTTTTAAATTTGTCTTAGTTTATTGATTTTAGGGGGAGTAAATCCAAAATTTGAAAATCCAAAAACATTGAAAAATTTCAAAAACACAAAAACAATAGAAAAACAAAAATGAGTTTCCTGGCGAGCAAAAGAGAAAATGATAGTACATCGGTGGTCTGTCTAAGCCTCTTTAAACCCAAAATGAAAAACGATAAGCAGCTCTATATAAGATGTATCGGTAGGCTCACAATCATTTTAAAGTGTGCAGGGTGATATAAACTTAAATCGACTGAAGACTGGGTGGGAACCATTCATTGGCATATGGTCTTGGTACCGAAATTTCGTTTGAGAGATTGCCGAGGTTCTGAGATATTCGGTCTTTATGCTGCTTATCATCTGGGTATCATGGTTGTATCTTTTTCCGAAAAATAACGGGGACGCAAGTCTAGATCTTCCATGATACCATACATACGTGTACATATTGCATTCGACCTCAATAAGTGATAAACAATCACATGTCCAAACAAAATAAGTGATAATTTATCACAAATTCTTTCCGGGAGTCAAGTTCGTCTCTCTGCTGTACGAAAGTACTGACCTGTTCACGGACTTGCTCCTGTGCCCTCATGCATATGAAAATCAAGTTCCTCATCAATAAGTGATTATATCACATAGGGCTTGTTTTCAAATCAAAATAAGTGAGAATTTCACATCATATACGGTCAAACAGATGATAGTCGGTATACTCACCGGTAAGATGAACCCTCGTGCATACCTTGATACGGGAATGTGTCGTGATGTGGATGAACACCGGTCGGTAAGTATAAATCTTATCTTAACGTATCCCCTCGCCATGATTACAAATGATAAGTTGAGCTTAAGTGGACAACAATACCGATAATTGTTATAGGATGCTTATCTTAATGTTAACTAAAAGAACAACAAGAGCGTTTTGGCATGACCGTACACTGATATGATTCTCTTACCCTCGAAACTCGCAAAAAGAATGTTTGTATATATTTATTTAATGCTTTCATTTTCTGCATCCTTGTATATATTTATTTACTGCTTTCAGTCTTTAAATTTAAAATATTCAAAAAGCCAAAAAGATTTTATTTCTATTTTATTTTCGATCGTACGATGTTGGAGCTCGAGTCTTCGTTACCTGAAACCTGAACGAAAACCGAAACGACTAAATCTTCATAAACGGTCGAAATTTGCAAGTTTTGAAAGTTAAAAACTGAAATTGATAAACTTTATTGAACTTTCAAACTGTCGGACGGTAGTTGTTTGAACAATGGTCACATGTGTGTCGTTTGCTTATGATATTCCAAGCAGTTGTTCTCATTACGCGTTTAGATTTCTTGCATGTGCAGATTCTAAAGGCAAGGAGAACATGGTCGATGACAAGTTTTGGAATGAAGACACGACGTGAAGGCACTCAAGTGATGCAGATGATCGAGTTGCTGCTGACCATCATCAATACCACAAGGATCTCACTTCATAACGAACAAGTATTTCACGAGCATAACTCAAGTGGGAGCTTATGTTAAGGGGGAGTTTGTCAACACACTTCCTACATCAAACGGGGAGTTTGTTGGTACACTTTCTGCTTTCAAGACGTGAAGACTTTAAAGATCCTCCGACATTGAAGTCTTGAAGACTTGAAGACACAAAGATCGAGACAAAGCTACTGCCAGACAAAGCTACAGCCAAGGGGGAGTTTGTTGGTGCACTTGTGTCTGTACTTTGTCTGTATTTTGTAACGATTTAAAACGATGTCTTCACTAGTCATGTAAGTTTGACCAGTCAACCATCCTCCGGTTTGACTTGGTCAAACAGTTTGAACATTTGTTTGAAAGCTGGTTGTGTCGAAGGATGTGTGTCATCGAAGGATTGTTCAGATCCTTCGATGAGCTCGAAACATAAGCTTTCGATGGATGGACCTCGAAAGATCCCATCCTTCGAGATACATGTTGATCATTCGAGCTGTTTCTAGTCGATAGATGATCCTTCGATCATCTATCTGATCCTTCGACCAGACCATGCTGTTACGGGTATATATACCCTTGTAGTGTGTTCATTTCAGTAGACTTCACAGAGAGCACTTCATTGAGAGAACTGAGAGCATTCTGTTCGCAACACACACACACGAAAGTTAGAGAGAGTTTGCAAAACACATTTGTAAACCTTGTGCTTGTAACCGGAACCTTTCATACGTTTAATACAAGTGGTGTTAATCGGTGATATTGTGTGTCTTGTGTTTGTGCTTGTTCTACTCCCGGTTTGCATGCTAGCTTGGATTCCGCACTCGCTAGTGTGTTAGATATAGCAAGGAATAGGTTCATCCTCAACCTCCGAGAGGGACCTACAAGTTCATATACTGTACATCACTGACTGGTTCTGTTATAGGGTCAGTTGACCATATGCAAAGTCAAGGAATGGCTTTACAGTTTATTATATTAATTATCAGTTTGTGCAGCTTATTGATGGTATTCTTATTGTGCTGTTGTTAGCCTAGGGTGGTCTTTGGTAAAGAAATGTTTGTTTGGTTCATATATCACTAGCATTTTTTGACACATTTACCCTCAATGAGCCGTAATAATATCACATGAGGATAAATGATTTAGTGACACTTTATGCAGATTTTGACCAGATTGCCAGACGAGTATCTGTGGCCCATTTCTCACAATAAAAAGTTAACGCATTGCTAATTAAACAACTCGAACCATTGGATTCACAATTCGTAACGAGGGATTGAATCATAGACACCTGGCGGAAAGGGAGATATTGAAGGGACACACTTGTACATCAGTTGAACCTACTGACAACTTTATTAATGTAACCACATCTTCTGTTACATTAATGTAACCACATCTTCTGTTACGGAAGGGAACCACATAGAGAATCAGATCCCGTGTTTGCAAAAGTCATATAGAATTACTTGAAAATATGTTCAGCGAGTACATGATCGAAAGTAGGAACATATATAGAAACGGAGGCGACCGTTTATCGTTGGTCGTTAAAAGAAAAAGAGCCTTGGTGATTGTTGTTTTTTTGTCATGTACCTACGTTACCATGATGCCATGCAATCCATGATCAAAACGTGGCTTGTGGGACTCTACATGTTTCCATTTAAATTCTCTCTAATTTAATGTTTATATATTATAGTTACCGATTTCTATGTGTCTAGAGTAGTGGGTCAAATTAACTAGGATAGTGGGTCATTAGTTTGGTTATTTGTACGAGTTTATAAACAGGCAAGTTTGTTTACAGATTTGATATAAATGAAATTTAGAGGTTATCTCAAGTCTTGCATCTTACTAATTTCTTTTGAGTTTGATCCACCCAACGGATTATCTATCAACCGATTGGTACACATCATTTTTTATGTTAATTCTTTGTTTATACTCAATTGCTATATTAGTTGTGTTAACAAATTGGTTTTAAAAATAAAATATGTTAACTTGTTGGGCAACGTGCGGCAAAAAATCATAAATACCCGCGGCAAAGCGCGGGCCTTCCCACTAGTATATATATATGTGTGTGTGTGCGTGCGTGTGTGTGTGTGTGTGTGTGACAAAAAATATTTTTATATAAAACTATTGGGTGGATTGTTCACCTTCACATAAATCAGCTAGAATTTTGACAAGTAAAGATGATCTCTGATATGCATAAGGAGTTGGAGAACCCTGAGAGTTATTCCATGTCGAATGTTGGACATGTGACTTAGATATCAAACCCAGAACCTGTCCAGCGGCTGATATGGAATCAAAATCCATAACATTCTCCTCTTCAATGGGCTCATGGTCATTGGAACACCAAGTAGACAAGAATTCTCTTTGAGGTTGTAGAAACACTCTGGTCAAAACTTCTGTCTGCATGGATAATTAGAGTTGTCAAATGGGTGGTACAGTTGAATACATTTTAAACGACTTGCAACCCGTTTAACGAGTTCAACCCATTTGTTGTGTTTCAATCTTAGATGAATCCTTTAGATGTTATAAGTTATAACTACCATTAGTTAGAGATAATGATGTCAAAATTTTAAAACATGGAGCAAAATGGGGAAAGCATATTAGTAAGAAATCACACAAAAAAAAGTAATTATAATTATAAAAACTTACAAAGTGTAAGATTATGGAAGTTCTGAATCTGGAATCACCGGAGAATATTTCTGCTAGTCGCATTGCATTAAGTTGCAAATGTCCCCTTGGATGGTCTTTTAGATCTCCAGCAAACATCATCTTAAGCACTTGAAGGACCTAAAAAATTTATATACATTAGTAGACTGTCCGCTAAATATACTTAAAAATATAAGTTTTAAGTTATTTAAAAAGTCAACCTCAAAAATAGTTGTCTTAACTAACTCCTTGCTATGAGTGGTGCTAGAAGCCATTTCCAAGAAAGATGTGCTTTCTGCTTCACAAAGAAGTAGCATCTGGAGAAAGAAGAATTGTAACTAACTAAAAAAACCTTAAAGAAATTGTGAAATGTGATATAATAACATCAACTAGCACTAGTACACAAAAGCTTAATAAGTGCGGTGAAATCGAATTGATCATGCGGTGTTGGAGCCGCACCAATAGTAGGGGCACCATTAAATCCAATTTTAAAAGGTGCGGTTGAGGGAAACCGCACCACTTTTTAAAGTGCCCGCACCTTTTATTGATGTTCCACTTGGAAACCACAATAGCACCAATTAATATATGGAACCGCACCACTGTTTCTAAAAAAATAAAAGAATTACTTAAATTTAATATTTCCAGGAATTTTCAATTATATTTCTCAAGTGCAATTGCTTTTGAATATATGTCAAGATATTATTCTCAAAAAAAAAAAAAAAATTCTCAATAAATACCTAAAAAAATACACAAACATATATGAATGATAAAAAATAACAAACAAAAAAAATTCAAACTTATATTAAACATGTTTATAAAAGGTACATGTTTAGTGAACGAAACACAACGTAAACTGTGACCTGAACCCGAACTGACCTCTTCAAAACTTAGAATCCAAAAAAATTAACAAACAAAAAGTTCTAACTTATACCAAACCGATGACTTCATACGCCTTGCAACCTGAACTGACATCTTCAAACCTTGCATCCCAATCGGTAGAAGCCGCCTAACAAAACATTACATGACATTAACAAAATGAAACTTAAAACATATAAAAGTAACAGTAACAAACTAACACACACATATATATAAACATATTAAAAACAAATGTATAAAAACATATTAAATTGAAGTTATGAATTGGTTTACCAAACATAAACTGCAAACATACATACGAAGTGTAAACGATGAACAAAATTAACTGGTAAGTGCTGCACATCAAATGTTGATTAGCCATTATAGTCACGTCGTAGTAAATAAGCGGAAAAGTAAATGTACTAAACAGGTGAAAGCAACACGTGTGAGAAGCTAAAGACACCAGCATAGTTGCAACCCGTCGCCAATGTTTAAAAAAACGGAATCGAGTTTCGAGTCGTTTTCCCTTCGCCTCACGAGGCGTAAGCCTCGAAGCGAAACGAGGCGTAATTGCCTCCGCCTGTTTCCTCATCACCGCTTTCTTTGGAACCCTAGCAATTCGCCGCCAATATCGCCTGAATGTTTAATGGCGTTTCGAACCACCACCACAATACACCATCTTCACCGCCACATGCGCCGAAAGCCTAATCCTATCGTTAACCACTCCGGACATCGGCAACATCGCCACCATGAAGTTCATGAACCACAGTTGTGTTTCTTATCAATTAAATGGCATGAGTATTTCCAAACCTCCACTTTTCTCCCAAATTCACATCTGACTCTTCTGATGTATTACCCCCACCAAAATCTCAAAAATACTTCAAACCTCTTTCGAAAATATATTAATCAAGTACAGAGACATAATTCTGTATATTTAGTTCAAACCCCTTAATCAAAATATTACTGATGATTCCATACTTAAATCAGTGCTTACAAACTTTATATATCAGAAGGTTTAAGGTCGATTGTTGCTTACCGCTTGCAGAAGATCCTCCAAAAGAGATAAGAAGTTAGCTTCTACTTCAAAATTGCTACAATCTAATCTTTGGATACCGATTTTTTTTTTCTTTTAGAGAATGATATGGATAACAAATATAGGATATAAAGAACATATAAGAAATTGAAACTAAAAGAGCAGAAGTTGAGATACCATGGGATAGATCAAGACGGAGTTGTCGGAACCCTAATCAGGCAACCAGCCCTTCCTGAACATTGAAATTGAAATAATAACAGTTATCAACAATTCAAACATAAAATCCAGAGTTACATGCTTGTAAGCCCTAGAACACGATAACGAAGGATGTGAACAATTTTAAGGTTGTAAGCCCCAAAATTCCCAAAATCTGTAGAAATAAACAAATAATCTTACTGAAAATGTAAAGAAAAGGCATGAACACACCTCATCAATCAAACAACTATAGACAAAACTAATCAAAATGAGTTACCTAAGTTTAGATGAAGTTCAAAGGAACCTAACCTTCACACTCGGTGGTGAGTAAACAACCGCCTAAAGGTAGAACAACTGCAACATCACCTCTATTTGTCGATCAGTTCAAGCTCCGATTAGGGTTTGTAGTCGCCGGTTAGGTGATTAGGGTTTGTAACCGCCGGTTAGGTGAGGAGAAGGTTGCAGCCGGTTAGTAATTAGAGTTTTGGCTGTGAGGGCTGCCGCTAATTGGTTTGGGTTAAGGGGATCGAGGAGAAACTTTGGGAGGGAGAAGAATTTTGCTGAAAATTTTGGGGGGAAGAAGATTTCTCAAGACTTTATGGTGTTAACTATTGTTTTTTTTTTCTTTTTTTTAAATGGTTATTTTATTTTTTTAAAGGTGCGAGTCATTACAAATGGTGCTAGTCAAATTTTGTTTGGTGGAAATTAAATATGAAGATGCGGTTGTTTATGGAACCCCATCATCAAAAAACAACCCATAGCACCAACAAATGAGTTGTGTACTAGTGTAGTGATTGGGCTTACAATTGATAAAACTTTTGATTTAAGCCAATAAACCACATTCATAAGATACACGGATCTTCACATTGCGACAGTTTCAAGGTTCTTTGAACTAACTGAAGAACAACACCTTCTTCACATAGCTCCTATAGAATCACAGATTCAGTATTGACTATTGTATTGCATGAGTTCAAACGGGTCGGGTTGTGCTGGCCAGAAACACTTTTGTTCAAAAAAAAAATTTTTAAATAATCAGGGTTAAATATAGTGAAAAAGACTTTGGTCAACTATCAACCGTTAGACCCATTTGATTCGTTTCCTTTTAAGACATTTTTTTTATTTTACCTTGTTCTTAATAAGGCGTTCCCGAAATACCATCTGTTTGCATGCTGATTGAAGAAACTGCAGAGAAGATTCACAAAGATGGTAGAGACAGTAGACATCATTAGCATTTGACCTCATGCGAGAGTCAATATGCTGATCTGGCAGCTTCGCTTGAAGAGAATTAATAACCACACAGAGCGCGGTAAAAGCTGTTGTTGTGAATTCATCAACCTAAAAAATATTTAATCATCAGCCCCTCATGTTCCATCAACAAAGAATTCCAGTACAAAAAAACTGGAGGTGGCAAATGGGTGAGTTGGTAACTGGAGGTGGTAACGGGTCAAGCGTGTAATGGTGTTGTGCAGTTGGAACGGGTCAGTTTGGCATATAACTTATTATATAATTTGAATCATCATCATTATACTCAGTAAATCCCACCAATAGCAAAGCTAAGGTAGGGTCTGAGGAGGGTAGATGTAGACATCCTTACATCTACCCGGTAGGAATAGAGAGGCTGCTTCCAGTGAGACCCCCGGCTCGATTGTAGTTTTGTATCAAGCATTGAACCTAAGGCACATAACACTCAAACAATCGGGACAGAGACCGATTGGTGCATGTGCCCCCGTGTCTTTCAGCTATCAACGCCACCACATGATTAACAATTTGCCGCTTTTAACGTTATTTTCACGAAATTAGTAAAATAACGTAAGGTTAGTACCATTTCACTCCACCCCCCCCCCCCCCGGGCGAACGTCCACACATATATACATTATATGTGCACACCGCAAGCGAGGCATCCATTATATAATTTGAATAATATCATTATTTAAAGAAATGATCTGAGAGGTTTTTTGAACTAAAAATCCAATTCGGGCGACTATTGACCCGTGTTCCATTTCAGTTATATTAAATTTTGGCAGTTTGACCCGATGGAAGTAAAACGTAACCTGAATCAACCCATTCATAAGTAAATGGCTCAAACCTGATACATTTAAATAATAAGTTGAAACTTTACTAAAATAGATTTATAAAACTTGCAACAGAAAAATCAAATCATCGAATTATAAAAATTAGGTGAATATAAAGATTTTAACACAACATGTCACCTTAGAATGTGCAAGTAGAACATTTGTGATGTCTTGCCACTCTGAAGAAATCAACGCTTTAAGTAGATACATACTCCTAGACAACAATGCTGAGTACAAAAGGACCATTCGGCTTGAACCACTAATTTTCTGGAACACCAAAGTTATGTTTCAGTTATACATAACAGAAAAAAAAATATATATATTAAAAAAGTGTGCAAAAATAAAGTATGTAAAGAAAAGAGTTAAACCTCTCCTGACTGGCTAAGAAAATCAATCATGCGAAATATCGAATTAAGTATCTCATCCTGTACACTCGTATCTTCAACCAAAACCTGCAGCAAGAAAAATCAGTTGCTGAAATGCAAAAGACAAATAATTTAAGCCATCAAGAAGAACAGGAATGTAAAATTATTTCCTATTGCATCTAATTTTGGAAATTTATTGGTCTGTTTACGTTGATGTTCACAAAAAAGTGGAGGTGCGTGATGCGCTGGTTGGGTAACATTTCAAAATGGGCTCGCATTGAAACAGTTTGTTTTTTGGTACGGGTCAAAATGTGCCAAGTCGGGTTGGGTTTGACATGCAAATAATTTGTGTCCAATTTACACAAAATTATAAATAGTTAATGTGTTTGTTATGATCATAAGATTTATAATGTTTGAACAAAACGATTTAGTAGGTCATATGCGCTAAAAAGAACTATGAACGAATTTCAAGTAGTTTGGTGTGTTCTCCTTTAAGCTAATAAAATCACTCATCACTCAAACGATAAAAATTTCCGCCTCTATAGAAAATGAAAGAAATAAAAGTAACAACAGAAATTGTTAAGACAAGAAAATAGTGGTCAGAAGTTACAAATTAGTACAACGAAAATGTCATAAATCATACTTTGTATGAAAAAATAACTCAACCTATTTTTTGTATATTGAAGTCCCATAATTTGTCAAAACTGCATGAAAAAGTCGTTCAAACAAATTTGTTATATTAAAGTCCCTAAACTTGTCTTAACGGTAAGTTGTGCCTACGAAAAATAAATATATGTGCATTCTAGACAGGTGTAGGGACTTTGGTTTACCAAAATTGGGTTTAGGGCCCTTTTGTGTATTTTTGACAAGTTTACAGACTTTAATCTACAAAAAAATATAGATAGATTGGAAATTAAATTTACTAACCCGCGCAAGTGTTGAATGGTGACATGCAATATCACACAAGGTATTCAATAATCTTAAACCACTTAACATATTTCTGAAATGCTCCTCATTTACTTTAGATGGTGCAAGATGTTCCATTATGTGCTTGACAAGATGCCTTGCTAGGATTTCCACATTTATCTAAAGCATTAAGATGTTTATCACATTGACAAATAGACAGTCAGCAAGCAATACTTGAGGTGAAAAATTAATGAATTATTAAATGATTATAAAAAAAATAAAAATAAAAAACCACCAACCTCTAAAGATGATCCATCTTGTTTAACATATTTAACAATACCATTTTCGGCATCTCTTATAAGTTCGCCAAGATCCTTAGAACTTAAAGCATGAAGCTCTTTGACGGCTAATGTCAAATCAAGTTGCTGCGTATCAAAGTATTCCACAAGTCAGAATATGTGAACATCAATAAACTCTTATCAATAAATAAAAACCAATCAATTATCTCAAATGGGGATAAGTTGGTGTTTAAATGTTTGGAAAAATATAATTTAGCATACTAATAGATGAAATGGTCAAATAGAAGTTATGTGTGAAAAAAGTAGCAATGATCAATGTGGGGATAAAATAAATGAGTTCCAAAACACAACTGGTTTTCTAATTTAAACCATAACTGAACCAACCAGTATGGTTTGAAATTTTACCTTTAAAAAACTGGTGGAAAACCAAACCGAATAGCCAGATGAAAAATCAAAAATCAAATAGCAAACTCCGAATGTAAACACTTTTTAAATAATCCCTCAAAATATCAACATGATCTATTGTTATAAACCTTTCAAATTAAGCGATATGTTCTAGTTAACCCATTTATTAATTAAATAGATCGAGTTTGGGCTAACCTATATAACAAACGGTTTGTATCAGGCAACATAAAACTCTTATTTTCAAAGTGTGTTTCGTAACGTGCCAGAATATGTTGCATGGTACTTAAACCAAGGGTTTTAAAGTAAATAAAAACACATGGTTTTTTAAACCGTATTTTTTTAAACCCCCTAATAAAAAATTAACAAAAGAAATGAAAATTTTACTTACGGGTGACATCTCCTCACTGCATGGTTGTTCATCCACCTCCTTAGACACCATGTTTACTTTTTTAGTACGAGAACTGAGAGGGAAGAACATACAACAAATATCAGAAAACAACTACACATTTAAATGATCAAATAATTATAGTTTATGATTCTAGACAGTCAAAACACTATACACCCTAGATTTCTGTCTGAAAACAAAGTTTAACAAATTTATAGAAATTTTGTAAAAAACATTTATTTAACTTGAGAACTGCATGTACTAAAAGTTATTGTAGTTTTCGTATATTTTAATCTAAAAGGAAAGATTATTAAAAATACAAATACTTGAAAAACTACCATATCTTCTGTTTTTCCTTATAAAAGTCCTTTAATAATTTTTAGCATATTAAATCTCTCCGCGTGTAAATTTTGAACAAAATTGTGATCGTTTTGCTTATAAATATCATGTGAGGCAAATATTGAGATGAATTGATGTTTTAAATTGGACATGTGGCAAGGCAAAGTCTATTCCATGTTCGTGTTTTCTTTACTCAATCTATTTATAATTCAATGAGTTAATAATATAATAATATATGGTCATTTAAAAACAATGTGATAATATACGAGGGTGGATGATGAAACTCAAAATAATAAATAAACCACTTAAACAAATGCAATGGTTTGAATAAATTAATATGATTAAAAAGTTATAAACAAATGATATTTGTCGCCAGTAGCGAAACTTGAGATTTCCGACCGGAGATCGAAAACGTATGTACTCAAAAATTTCTATAAAACCGGGGGGTCAAAAACGTATATACCCAAAAATTTCTATACGAAATTATATACTCTCCACTACTGAGAGAAAAATTCGGGGGGTCGGCCACCCCTCCCGCCCCGCACTATGTTGCGCCCCTGTTTGTCGCTATCATAATGCTATCATAATGTAATTTGTCAAATAACGATTTAATGATTTTATTCAATCATAATTAAGAGATATTTTTTATATCAAATTAATATCTTAAGTGACTTTTATGATGAAATAACTTTAAAATATGTTGGTTTTTTATTTGTAAAAAATGTTAATGAACTTTTATAAGAAAAAACATAAAGTATGTTGGTTTTTTTAAATAATATTTGCCTAAAAATAGGATTGATTTTTTTAAATATATATGTTTTTAACAAAAATAAAATGATGATTTTTAGAAAATATCTTTATGTAATATGATTGAATTAAAAATGTTACTTTATCAAAAAAAAAAAAATAGAGAGGTAATGAGGAAAAGGGGATATATAGACTCCTCTTTTTTATATGATTTTAATTTGAATATCTTTATGTAATATGATTGAATTAAAAATGTTACATTATCAAATAAAAAAATAGAGAGGTAATGAGGAAAAGGGGATATATAGACTCCTCTTTTTTTATATGATTTTAATTTGAAAGGAAAAGTGGATAAAAATTATACAACTATTTTTAATAATAAATATTATTATTGTTTTTTATTAATATTTTTGTAATGTGCCTGAAATAAAAATGTTACTTTTTAAAACAAAAGGAAGCAGGTAACCGGGAAAAGGGGGTTAATGTTACTTTTTAAAACGAAAAGAAGCAAGGCAACCATGAAAAGGGGGTTGTATAGAGACGTCTTTCTGATAAGTTTTAAATCTGTGATTTTATATTTAAATTATGATCGTAATCAACAAATGAAATTAATGACTTGTTTATCGATTCCGCTCGTAACCTAAACCCACATAAATTGACGGGTGAATTTATAATAAGTTTTAAAATTAATATTTTTTGTCTTTATGATAAGTTTTAAATCTGCGATTTATATTGAAGTACCCTAATTAACAAATAAAATTAATGGCTTTTATATGGATTCCACATTTTCAAAATCTATCAAACAAATAGACCACAAATAATCAATTTAAATATTTGATTTTTGGATTTTGAATCTTTATTATAATTGATAAAAATAATCATTTTCAGAAAATAAGTAAATAAATGTAGTAAAATTTAATTGTTGATATAACAGAACATTTAAAAGCTATCAAACTTGTTTGATGTGATTCTTGAGTGGGATAATCACCACCAATATTTAAATACATACCAAAACATGCATATATGAAAAGATCAAGTTTTGTTATGTCAAAACCTAGATTTAATCCGTTGATTTTGAATTTCAATTGTGTGATGTTTGTGAATAATTTAGAACATGATCTACTGAATTAAAAAAAAGGTCATAAATCTAGTGCAACATAAACATATTAAAGGTCATAAATCTAGTGCAACATAAATATTTAGAAAGTGAATAACTAATTTACCTTGATCCTTAAAATCGACTTGATGCAGGGGGTGGACGTTTACTCGGTCTAGCAGATAGATGTTGATGATTCATTGTTTATGATGGCTTTCAACACACTTTTAAGATCGGTTGGTTTTGGGTTTGAAGATCTTGATCGTAAGAAAGTCGGAAGACGAAAGAGAAATGATTTAGACGAATAGTGTGCCGTTACCCTCAAAGAAATAACTTTGCTATATATAACCTTTAGAGGTGCAACGAGAGTGAGAAATGGGCGTGTTTTCTATGATGTAATTTGATATGTTTAGTGTTAGTGTAATCGGATTCAGTTCACACTGAGAAATTACAAAATAGTACATGTAATGGCATGTAACGTGCACGCAATACTCCTCAGAATTTAATTTATTTTGAGTAAACTGCCATTTTGGTTCCTGAGTTTTGGTCAATTTTGCCACTTTAGTCCAAATTTGAAACTTTTTGCATCTGGGTCATTGTGGTTTCACTTTTATTGTCATTTTGGTCCAAAAATGAAATCAAGACATATTTCTCAAATTAAATCATGCTATTTTGTCCTTTTCCTCAGGGGCAAAATGGTCATTATATAGAAAATTTATATAATATATAAACTCTGCACGCTCTCTCTCTAAACACCCATCCGTCTCTTTCTTTATTCCACAAACAGATTCATCTTGATTTCTTTTACCACATTCACTTGAGATAAAAAAAAACAGATTTCCGGTAACAAAGCTTGATGGATCTTCCACCGGATGAGAGATCTGACGGCCAACAAGATTCGTCATACCCGTTGCTGCTTGAACCACCACCGTCGCCGCCGCTGCCAGTAAGCCCAATAAGAACTGGAACTCTAGCATACATCTGATCGAAAACTGGAACGGAATGCTTAAGGTAATCAAGAAACAACACAGGGTAAAGTGCGTTATCCATGACCCCACTAAACCTTTTTCCAAAACCCTTCTTGAAAACCCCAAAAGGGTCCAAAAGCTTATGAAATCTAGATAACATAACCACCGTTTTTAGGGAAACTTGTGGCGAGTTCAGCTGTAACAAGGGCTCCTGGGATGCTCCAAAAAAGGGGGAAGATTAAGAACCCTAGTAAAGAAAGTAAAGCACCACCTCCTGATCTGACTGAATCTTCTACACCAAATGGGCCACCTGAAACTTCATAGAAGATTAGGGCTATTAGAGGTAAAAGAGTTAGTTTGGGGTTTGATTTCTTGTCAGTAATGTCGTGATCATTGGTCAAGATTGGATTTTTATTTGAACCTATTCAATTCAAGAAAGAATGAACCTTGAATGATCCAAACAGTATTTTAGCTTTTGGGTGCTATGTAAACACCATGTTCTTGATCAATGGGATCAAGTGAATGTGGTAAAAGGAATCAAGATGACTTTGTTTGTGGAATAAAGAAAGAGACGGATGGGTGTTTAGAGAGAGGGAGAATGCAGAGTTTATATATTATATAATTTTTTTGTATTGTAACAACCCGATTTTTTGAAGTCAAAGTCAAAGGAAGAAAAGATTGCTAATCAGATCTGACATTCCTTACTTAATTATTACTTGTACTCTCCGACTCAATAATCGATGTATGCTATTTACCGCTATTTGTTTTTACGATTTGTATTTTGTGTGAAGTAACAATGCAATAAACGCAGTTAAAACACCGATCTATTTAACGTTATCTCATCGCTATCGCATTGCAACTCGAATCGCATTTATGGATATTGTTTTACGTGTGTGTGCTATTATGTGTTACTTGTGCATGTTTAATTATGTTAAAGGTGTTAATCGTAAACACAATCGCGACTCTATCGCAACGCAATCTCATCGCGAACTAGAAACGCAAGGTTACTTATGTTGTTGTATGTTAGTTATGTTATTTATGTAACTATTATTTAAAACTATCGCATCGCTAACTCGTAACTCGCTAAAACGCATCGCAACGCTCAACGCACGAAACGAAAGTAGGAAACCAACCCACTCGAGCCATCCGATAGAATGACCCTTGGATTGAATGGTCATCCGACCGGATGGCCATCCGACTGGATGGCCATCCGATCGAAAGGCCCTCCGATCCAACCACTCCACACCGCCTTTCTCACTCTCCCACTATAAACCTCACCTGTCACATCACTGTTCATGATGTGATAGCTCTCCTCCGACCCACGCACTCTCAGGCCACTTTTCTCTCGATTCCTCACGATTCTTGTAAGTTTTCATCTCAAATCCTATACTTTCACAATCAGCACACTTTCTCATCATCTTCTCCACTGAATCATCACTTTTAACCTTGAAATCCACCTGATTTAGGCTGTTATCGGGTGACGTCATCACGGGTTCATATGAACACCGGAGTATGACCTCAACTCACCAAGAACAACTCAGATCTAAAGGATTTCTACAATGTTTAAACACTGATTTCACTTAAATCTAAGCATAATCAAAGTGTTTCAAACTTTTCTTCAAACACTCTTCACTTTATTCAAAACCGATAGAATCTGAGCTCGTACAGGCCTCCTACTCATCCTCTAAGTGAAGTGCCGGTTTGAGAACGGATTACTATCAAAGAGATTACCGATTCACGGGTTGAACATGAAATCCCGTCAAAGAACAGTTACTGATCGAACGGGGTGATTCTCATCCGATCGGATGACTGGACTTGATGTGGTTTCCATTGTTTGACACGTTGTCATGCCGTCTCGGTTCAACTGGAAAACTTCTAGACTTAACGGATTTTACAAGTTCTCAAACAAACAGATTACCCGAACGAATCGCCGTCCGATCGGATCACCATCCGATCGAACGACGATCTGACCATGTGACTTGTGATTGTCAACACTTAAATATTTTACAAAACTTTAAAGAATATCAGCTTCCAACGAATAGTCATCCGATCGGACGACCATCCGATCGAATGACTATCCGGGCGGAGGAGGCAAATCTTTGTAACTCCCACTCAAACGAATCACCATCCGATCGAACGGCCATCCGTCTGGATGACCATCCGACCGGATGGCTGGAGATGTAATGACACTTCTCACTTTTATAAATCCTACAACGAAAACTTCAAAGTTCAAATCATACACAAACACATCCATCCCAAACAGACAACCCTCCGACCGAATGGTCATCCATCCGGATGACCATCCGTCCGGACGGTCATCCGATCGGATCACTATCGGATCACTTTGCGCAGCGTGAACTTAAAACTTAACCCAACAAAGTGTTCCTTCGGAATGGAAGAAGGAAAATTCTTGGGTTATATAGTAACAAGAGACGGTTTTAAAGTAAACCCGGAGAAATTACAAGCCATCCAGCTGATGTCGTCACCTGCAACAGTAAAAGAAATGCAAAGGCTCGCAGGACGATTAGCAGCCTTGAACAGATTCTTGGAAAATCACGCTGCAAAGTCTTATCCGTTCATTAGCACACTGCGCAATTGTGCCAAGAAAAGCCACTTCCAGTGGACACCAGAAGCGGAAGCGGCGTTCAAGCAAATGAAGGAATGTTTTATTCAGCTGCCAACACTGACAACACCGCGAGAAAAAGAACCGCTGATCTTATATTTATCCGCTGCAGAAGTAGCGGTTGGTGTAGTGTTAATGGTGGAACGAGAGAACATTCAGACCCCAATATATTATATCAGCAAGATGCTCACTGGCCCAGAGACGCGCTACTCGATGATATAAAAACTGGTCCTCACTCTAGTACATGCATCACGATGCCTACGCCGGTATTTCTCTGGTCATGTTATTACAGTCCTCACCAATTACCACTTAGGGCAAATTCTATCCAAACCCGATGTTGCGGGGAGATTAGCTAAGTGGGCTATTGAGCTGGGAGGATACAATATCTTATATAAACCACGACCAGCAATCAAAGGGCAAGTTTTAGCAGACTTCGCCACAGAAGTTCCCATAGACAAAGTACAAGAATGTGCAGCAATCCAAAACCCTGTTCCTGTTTTCGACGATAGGGTCTGGACTCTGCACACAGACAGGGCTTCTAATGACGATGGAGCAGGCGCGGGCCTCCGATTGATCAGCCCAGACGATCACGAGCTTACATATGCGATACGCTTGGATTTTTGGAGCACGAACAACGAGGCAGAATACTAAGCATTTCTAGCAGGCCTCCGTTTAGCGCTTAAAATGGGAGTAAAAAATCTTGAAGCTAACGTTGACTCAAAACTAGTAGGTGAGCAAGTTAATGGGCACTATGATGCAAAAGGTGAAGCTATGGCATTATATCTGGAACAAGCACGGATGCTAATCAGCCAATTCCAAACGTTCAAAATAAATCACATAAACAGAAGTGAAAATAAGCACGCAGATGCGCTGAGCAAGTTGGCTGCTACCAGTTTCAGACATTTAGCAAAAGAAGTGCGCATCAAGGTATTGTCCAATCCTTTAGTTCCGCTTAAACAAGTAAACATAGTAGAGGTCGGCAACCCATCCTGTCCCCGATCATCATGTATCTACAACACGGAAAACTCCCAGAAGGGAAAGCGGAAGCTAGGAAGATCCAGAACAAGGCAATAAACTACGAGATGGCGGATGGAATTCTATACCGAAAGTCATTCATGGGACCATTCCTACGCTGTGTGGACAAAACAAACGTGCAGTACTTAGTCAGGGAAATCCATGAAGGCTTATGTGGGATACACGCCGGACCGCGCATGGTAGTGGCAAAGATAATGAGCGCAGACTACTATTGGCCAGAGATGCATGTGGACGCGGTAGAATTATTACGAAAATGCGCAGCTTGTCAGCGCCATGCGCCAAAAACCCTCCGTCTAAAGAATCCACTCATACCGGTCACGTCCGCCTGGCCCTTCCAGCAATGGGGCATTGATCTTGTTGGCCCATTCCCTGACGCACCTGGCGCAGTAAAGTTCATTATCGTGGCAGTAGACTATTTCATAAAGTGGGTCGAGGCCAAGGCATTAGCTTCAACCACGGCAATGGTGATCCATAAATTTATATGGGAACATATTATTTGCAGATTCGGATTACCATTGCGAATCATCTCCGACAACGGCACCAATTTCGCCTCGGAAGATCTTCAGAAGTGGTTCAAGGAAATGAAGATCGAACACAACTTTGCCTCTGTGGCGCACCCACAAGCAAACGGCCAAGTCGAGAGTGTCAACAAACAAATAGTTGATGGCATAAAAGCGAGACTTGGGACAGCGAGCAGAGGATGGGTCGATGAGCTCCCCAGCATCTTATGGGCCCATCGTACCATGCCGAAGACCAGTACGGGAGAAACCCCATTCAGTCTTGTGTACGGATCAGAGGTGGTAATCCCAGCTGAAATTGGTCTTCCATCACCGCGCATGCTTGCCATGGAAAAGCAAAACAATGAAAAGGAACGAAGAATGGATTTAGACCTTCTAGAAGAAAGGCGCGAGAACACCGCCATCGCATAGGCAAGATACAAATCCAAACTTGAAAAGTACTACAACATGCGAGTAGGCGTATGTACTTTCGTTCCAGGGGACTTTGTCTTGCGCGACAATGAAGCCTCCAATGCAAAAAAACCGGGCAAACTAGCGCCAAAGTGGGAAGGGCCATACATTATTAACGAGGTCCCAGGCAAAGGAGCATACACCCTAAAAAGAATTGATGGAACATCTGTTCCCCGTACCTGGAACGCGCAGCAGCTGCGCAGGTGTTATATATAGCCGAGCTACTCAGCAAGTCAGATTTATACAGGCAATGTATTTTTCTATTTTACTTTGTATTATCAGCTTTGTGCCCTGTTAATGCAACAGTTATCCTTACACATGTTATTGTTTGTTACAAATTACATATAATTCTTTTGGTTTACGCGAAAACAATATGGTGAACATTGTACGCCTCCTGAACAGTGTAAATAAGTACAACCTCGTGCGCATTCTAGACCTACGTCACACATGAGCACAATATCATTCTCATTCGCTCTACCCGAACAAAGTAATTAAGCATATGCAACATATTGTAATCCAAACACAAACTTATAAATTACCAAAGCAGACATGCACAACAGTGCATCAAAAAATATCATTAGTGCAACAAAAGCACTTTAACAAGCCATTTACAAGAACACATCAGTGTTTCTTCAAAAAAAAGTACTAGTTACAAGTCAAACTAAGAAAGCATATCTAACACCCCATACGGAGTATGGAGGACCTCACCATACTCAGACAAGGGTTGGGGGATCAAGAATCCAAGGGTTATTATCCTCCTTGGCATCTCCGGCAGCAACGACCAGATTTCCATCAGTCGGAACCTCAGCCGGAATGACAGCACGGCGACGCCGCTGGTAGACGATTGAAGAGCTTCCCCTCCGATCAGCCGGAAAAGAACGAGTTACAAGGTGTGCTGACAGCTTAGTGACTCCTCCATTGTTATCATCTAGATGATCGGAGAGGCGTCGGTCTCTCGAAGTCTCAAGGACAGTAACACCATGGGAACTCCCACCACTGGTGAAAGAGTCAACCGTTAAACCATAAAGCATATGTAAAGCATCAGCAGCCTCGAGCGTCTTCAAGACTTCGGAAAATCTTTTCCGCCGAATCTGCTACTTTTTCTTCATTTTTTTTCCAAATTGGGTGAAGAATTTCACACCCAATACAAATATATAGACCAAAAAAGATTAGGGTCAGCATCGAAAAGAGAACTGTGATGATTAAGGGTCAAATCAACTGACTTCAAAACGGCGTTGTCACTACAAACGTCACTTCACATTTAAAACCCCCTGACAGAGTCCACACGCATTCCCAGAGCTACAGTCAGATAGAAGACGAAGAGACAACGCAAACTATATTTCCAAAAGATGACGTAAGCAACTCGTCAGCTCATAATTACAAAAGCTCTTCGCTCAAGATGACAACAGTTCAGAGTAAATAAAGGTGCAAATATCTTCCCTCATAAGATTTCCATCTTTCTAAGAATTATGATTTTTTTCAAAAAGTCAAGATTTAATCAACATGATGAGCAAAGTGTATCTTCTCATAGAAGATTCTCCACTTTCGTGCAAAAAAAACCCTATGGTAAAAACCATTTCTCTAATATAGTCCAGTGCTCCACTTATTTGCATAAGAGCAACACTGGACTGGGGGGACTTCAAGGGGTAAGGTCCCAAAAACCTCGTGATAAGTACTATGGACCACACCACAACCTCGCCTTTTAACCCTCTTTAGACCTTGCGCGGCCACGCACTGGTACTACAAAGAGAGTTTAGAAGAAAAACAGCAGACAACACCTGCGCGCTAAAAGGAAAATTATAAGTCCTTGCGCAGATTCTCCATAACAAAGGGATAAAAAACCCAGCAAGCACTCCCGCTTAAATAATACCACACGATAAGGAGTCACACCAGATTATGGCAATAATCTTCTAGAAGACTCAATCGTGCACCACCAGACGGTTATAACCGTCTAGGACACGTGTCATCATCCCGGGCCACCCTGAAATCACGATGATGCATTTGCCCACTTTCCACGTGGCAACACCCAAGCCGTAGATCTAAATGACGATCCGTGTGCTTTCATGTCAGATCAAGAAGATTAACGGGGAAGGAAATAACCGCTTACGGAGTAGTATATTCCGTTAACATTTCAATAACAGGTTTTCCCGCCCAAACTCCCAGCTATAAATATGAGAGTAATTCAGGTATGAACTTCAAGTTACATTCACTTCACCAATACTTCTTCTTCTTCATAAACACATACTTATTCTCACGCCAGAGTGTGGTCACGGAGAGAACCTCCCTTCTCCCCGTGACGAGACTAACGGTGTTCTGTTTTGCAGAATTCGTTGGAGAAGAAGGTCCGTCCCTTTGAATCAAACGAGAGAGAACCAACCCTTTTTATGCAGAACCTAACCCCCTGGATAATTTGATTCCGGTCATTTTTCCATTGTTTCTTCATAACACAACATAATATTTATATAATATAATGTTAATTAAACAAAACAAAAAATTGTAATAAAAATTTGTTGGTATGAATATAATAAAAGAGAGAAAATGTGTGTGTATTATATTTGAGATAATATGCATGATTTAATTTATCATATTTTTTTGAAAATAGTTATATAAAAATTATTAAAAAAAACAAAATATTGTCCTTACTACAATGTTTTTTTCTCGTAATAGACCTTTGGTAATTGTATGTATATTAATTTTAGAAATATAATTTTTAAATATTTTTATGTAGCATATTTATATTATTCTTTTTTACAAACATAATGAGTTTTTATATTTTTTTTAGAGTTAATTATATAGATAGTCCTTGTGGTTTATTGAATCTAACACCTTTGAGTACTAATAGAGAATTATATAATGGTAGTTTAGACATTTTACACTGATTTAATAGAAAAATTAACGGCAGTTAGCCTTAATACTCAAAGGTGTTACAAAATCGAAACGAACCTGAACCTGTTAAAAAATATAAGTTAGGTATTATTCTCAATAAACCATAGGGACCATCTATGTAATTAACTTATATAAATAAAACAAGTACTTTAAAAGAAGGCAATATATCTTGGACTGAGATGATGGGATTGTCATTTCGGCCAGAGGAGGCTTTGTGTAACCCAATGGCAACTTAACAAGACGTGATCAAAATAAAAGAAACATGCCTTGTAAACCTTCTAGACATGTTACTATTCTTTATGTATAGCAAACATGTAAATGTTCTAACTCGTCACGTTTCTATTAGCTTATCATATCATATATGTCCCAAACACTCGTACATACTTGTCATGTTCATATATGATTCTTATTTGATATTGTAACAGATACAAAATATATGACATGACGACATTGAAAACACCACATTATTCGATAGGCTAACACACAAATAGCAAACCGAAACCAGTTACATGTGATTTTAAGTGGCAAATTGATTTCTTGTGAAAGAAGCAAAGAAAGGTTGTAAGGTGGCCGATAGGTGCACTCATACGATGGGTAAATTAATTTCTTGGTGAACAGGAAGTCGGAGGTGGTAGATGAGTCTGAAGTTGACAAACATTTTAGTCTGGTCTGATTGTGCATCTCCAGTCAAGATGAATCGGTATCGAACAGAAATTGAAATCGAAAATTGCAAAGTATTTGGCTAACACCCAAACGTTTATTATTATTCAAGAAACTGACTCAAAACTTGAATTACAATCACTAATACCCAAAGCATGGTATTTATAATCTAAACACTCCTATTAGACTATAACTAGGATTGCTAATAAACCTATTATTTTGGATATGATAATTATCACTAAATAATTAAACCCAAACACGTTTAAATATTCTAATAATTATCCACTCCATAGTTCCTTGCCTTGCACGCAAAGGAATCTCTTTTAATTCGAAATTTCCAACAATCACCCCCGGAATTTCGAACTCGTATCTGACAAGTCTTCAAATCCAAGCTTTTCAGTCATCTCCTTGAACTTGATCTTCCCAAGAGCCTTCGTCAAAATATCCGCCTTTTGATCAATGCCACTAACATGCTCGACCACGATATCTTCACGATCAACACATTCCCGAATGTAGTGAAACCGGGATTTTATGTGTTTGCTTCTTCCATGGAAAACCGGGTTCCTCATGAGAGTTATCGCCAATGTATTATCAACACGTAACACCGCCGCTTGAATTTTCTTGTCGAGTAATTCATCAATTAATTCCTTTAGCCAAACCGCCTGACACGCGGCTGCACTAGCCGCCATATACTCCACCTCACACGACGATAAAGCAACTGTACTTTGCTTTTGAGAACACCAAGTAATTGGGGAAGACCTAAAATAAAACACGTGTCCCGTAGTACTTCTTCCATCGTCCGGATTTATGTTGTGACTACTATCACTGTAACCGACCAACATATTTTCTCCTCGAGTATAGGTAATGCCATAACTAAAAGTACCTTTTAAATAGCGAAGAATTTGCTTGATGAGAGCTGCATGAGATTGCTTCGGGCATTGCATGTACCGACTGGCTACTCCGACCGAAAACGCCAAATCTGGTCGAGTCTGTAAAAGGTACCGGAGACACCCGACAATCTCTCGATATCTCGTTGCATCAAAATCTTCTTCGTTTTCAAATTTAGAGACTTCCACGTTCGGGTCTATGGGAACACTAGTAGGATTGCAGTTAATCATACCGGCTTCCGTCAGTATTTTCTTTGCATATGCCTCTTGCTTAATTTTTATCCCGTCCTTGCTCTGCGACACTTCAATTCCAAGATAATAAGTAAGCTTTCCCAAATCCGACATTTCAAAGTTTTTAGCTATCCCGCGCTTAAACTCCATAATAAGTTTCAAATTTGAACCCGTCACAATTAAATCGTCCACGTACACGCCGATTAATAAGACATCCGGTCCAACGGTTCTTCGGTATACGGCTTGTTCTTGTGAGCACCTATGGAATTTCATATTTAATAAAATATTATTTAATTTTGTATTCCACGCACGTGGAGCTTGCCTTAACCCATATAACGCCTTTGACAATTTATAAACTTTATGCTCTTCGTCTTTTTTAACGAACCCTTCCGGTTGAACGACATAAACTTCTTCTTTTAATTCGCCATGTAGGAACGCGGATTTAACGTCAAGATGATGTAATTCCCAACCTTCATTCGCTGCGAGAGATAAAAGTAACCGAACTGTTTCGAGTCGAGCAACTGGCGCGAACACTTCGTCAAAATCGACTCCGGGTTGTTGAACATAACCCTTCACCACGAGTCTAGCCTTGTGTTTATTTAGTGAGCCATCCGCGTTTCTTTTAACCTTGTAAACCCACTTCAAACCAATCGCTTTTGCACCACGCGGTAACTCGGTTAACGACCACGTATTGTTTTTATTTATTGATTTGACTTCTGCGCGCATTGCTTTCATCCACTCCGGTTTAATTTTAGCATCATTAAAATAAGCCGGTTCGTCATCCACAAGCAATAAAAATTCTTCATCAATAGAACTCGAATTTAAAACATAATCGTTAAAACGTACCGGGGTAACCGTTGCACGGTTAGATCTTCGTAAAACCGGCTCAGGAGTAACAAAAATATTTTTTTTCAACATTGTTACTGTTCACGCCATCTTGGGTTTGGTTTTGACCACCATTTAAATTTGACTTTTGTGAAATAATACTTGCATTTTTTGGAGTTTGATGGCTTTGAGCATGAATAACAGTAGCCTTTTCATGATTTGGCAAATCCATATAATTCACATCAACTGGGCTTCTACTTGATGAAGCAACTTCAAAGTTATTTGTTGAACTTGAAGTAGTGGTCGAAGAACCAATATTATCATGACTTGTATCTTCAAAGTCACCATTTATTTCAAAAGTGGACCCACTTAATTCTGTATTTATGGTTCCATCTCCGGTATCAATTACGCCATCAAAGTTTACCCAAAACATACCTTGTTTGCGAGACTCATCGTTATTAAAAACAATATTTTTTCCCCAATTCCAACCACGCGTTTCATCAAACTCCGTATCCCCGTCTCGACCCACAATAATTCTTCGAGTCGTTGGATTGTATAAACGATACGCCCCCGAACCTTTTTCGCTTCCAAGATAAACTAGACGAGTCGAACGATCGTCTAATTTTGGAAGATGCCCGCCAACAATTTTCAAATAAGCGGCACATCCGAACACCTTAAGAAATTAAAGATCTGGTTTCTTTCCTTTTAACATCTCGTACGGTGTTTTGTCTTCGTGTAACGCTTGTGTTGGAGTTTTATTTATTAAATTGGTTGAGTGCCTCACCGCCTCCCCCCACATAAAATTAGGAACTTGTCGCGCTTTTAATATACTTCGAGTCATCTCCATTAAGGTACGGTTTCGCCTCTCCACCGCCCCGTTTTGTTGAGGTGAATATGGAGCGGTTAAGTGTCGAATAATCCCTTCGTTTTCACAGAACCGATTGAACTCATGAGACGTAAATTCTCCCCCTCGATCGGTTCGAAACGTCTTGATTTTTCTACTAACTTCCACTTCCACCATGACTTTAAACTTTTTGAAGGTTTCAAACGCGTCACTTTTTTCCTTCAAAAGAAAAGTCCACATGAAATGTGAAAAATCATCAACTAAGACAAATACATACCTATTTCCCGCTATTGTGCTTGGAGAAATTGGACCGCATAAGTCTCCATGAATAAGTTCCAAGGCACGCATTGCCCGAAACGACGCCGTCTTCGAAAAAAATGTCTCGTATGCTTCCCGACTAAGCACGAATCACATATTTGATTTTCATGATTGATTTTTGGCATCCCCATGACCATATCTTTATTCACCATTTGTTTCATGGACTCGAAATTTAGGTGACCAAGTCTCGCGTGCCATAACCAATTTTCATTATCAATCCGAGCTTTCAAACAAACGGGTTTTCCAACTTTTAATTTAATCGTATAAAGACAATTTTTAGATCGAGTAACATTCATTAATACCTTGCCTTGAGCGTCACGCATTAATAAATAATCGTCTTTCATACGAATATCACATCCACACTCCGTTGCTTGACCGAGACTAATTATATTACTTCGTAAACTAGGGATATAATAAATATCGGTCAATAACCTTTGCTCCCCCATTTTACCCAATAGTAATATAGACCCTTTCTCGCATATTTCGACTTGAGACCCATCCCCAAATTTAACTTTGCCACCAACACACTTATTTAATTCAGAGAAAAAAGATATATTACCAGTCATATGGTTACTCGCGCCATTATCCAAATACCACAAGTCTTTTTCTTCCGAACCGCTCTCGTAATTTTTTGGAATGACCTTTTCTTCATTCAAGTAAACGATTTCTTGAACATCTTGCACCATAAACAAAGACGGGTCAATTTCTTCCGCATCGATCAAGTTTGCTTGTTTCTCTTTCTTTCGCTCTGGACATCTCGAAACAAAGTGACCGAACTTGTCGCATCGGAAGCATTGAACCTTCGAATAATCCTTCTTTCCCTCTTGTTTATCCCCTTCGTTGGACCCGCCTTGTGACCCGCGGTTTTGACCAGATTGGTTTCGACCGCGTCCACCACCACCACGTCCACGGTTCGAGCCTTTCCCGCGTCCCTTACTCGAATCGCGTGAAGTCTGTCTAGAACTTGAAGAGGCATTAGAATTATTAAACATTAGTTTCGTTTGAGTACCTTGATTATCCGACTGCAATTCTTCATCTTTTATGCGTTCTTCATACGCCTTTATTCGACCAACAACATCGTCGAATGCAACTGTTTTTAGATCCACAAGTTGTTCAACTGAGGCTACCATATGGATAAACCGCCTTGGTAAACCACTGAGAAACTTTTTCACGATCCTTTGTTCCTCTATTATAGAACCGAGAGACGCCGCTTTTGAAGACATTCCTGTTAACTGGCTAGAAAACTCATCAACTGTACTAGAATCCTTCATCTTCAACGCCTCAAATTCTGACATGAGTGTCTGTAGTCTTGCTTCACGTACCCGATCGGCTCCCAGATGGCGCGCTTTCAGTGCATCCCGCATCTCTTTTGCCGTCTTCATATTACCAACTTGCAAGATTTGTTCTTCCGGTATGGATTGAAACAACAAAGCAATCGCCATATTGTTTTTCTTCACATCGGTTTCACTTCCGGGTTCAATGGCCTCCCACACGCCATGAACGTTAAAAATCGCGCGGATACGCAACGCCCAAATTGTATAATTAACCTTATTCAACATCGGGCATTGAAGTGCTGTTGAATTTGGAACCGATTTCTCGGTATTCGAGCCGCTACCGCCATCGCTTCCAACCATATTTTTCTTCTGTCGACTATACGTAAGATTAAACGAACCCGGTGTAACTGGTTCAGTTTCTTCCAGTCTACGCGTTTAATTCCCGAGTAACACTTCAAACACGAACCCGAAAAAACAAAGTTATATTTGTCTTGAACTTAAAAAAATCCAAAACAAAAAAAAAAACTTTGTTTGTGTACTGCTTTCGTAGAACCACCGGTAGCAATTTCCAAAGCAATAGGTAATTGGACTTTAAAGTTTTGACTTGGGCCTAAACGTTTGATCCAATAGCAACAAAACCTTTTGATCCAATAGGACCCGACAGCGTCTTTTGTTCTTCTCCACACAAAAGAAGCAAACGTAGATGCAGTCGCTTGTGTCTCTGCACCTTTCTTTGATATCCGATTTGTAGGACCGGGTTTGGGGACCGAAACCGTGATTCTTGTGATTATGTTCAAAGACGGAAGAGATTAGCAATGATAAACAAACAACTTTGTATTAATCCGGTAGTAAAACGTTACAAATCGGCCCGATTACATGATAACCGAACTAATACCAAAGGAGTATACATTCCGGGAGAGATCAAGTGGTGATCTCTCCCTGGGTGAGGTCTCAAACCTCCTCTCACTCTCTTGGTCTTGCAAATGACAAAGTGTTGGTATTTATACCCAACACAGGTTGTATGGTCGAAGGATCTAACTGATTGATCGATAGATCATCTGTCGATCATCCAGCTATCGAAAGATACACATATACCTCGAAGGATGACATATCCTTAGAGGTCCATCTTCATCTATCGATGGATATCTTTCGAGCTCATCGAAGGATATACACAATCCTTCGATGCCTTATCCTTCGACACCAAACATTATACAACCCTAATCTAACTGTTTGTCCAGCAAAACCCACACGGTCAACCGAATAACCCTCTCGTTTGACCACTTCAAACGAGCGGGTCTATACACGTTCGATAGACCGTTTCACTAACTATTACAAATTCAGCGTAAAATAAAACTAATCTATTCGACAAGCATCGGACACAAAATCTGCATCAACACGATTAGAATTCTGGTCACACACAATACAACAGCAGCCAATTTCACGCTACTGTTACCTCTGTTTGACCGAATTACAAACCTTGCTGACTTCTCCTTTGGCTCTGGCCGATATCAAAGACAACAGCACCTTTCACGCATTGTCTCCTTCTTTTTCTTCGATCCAAGCACTCCAACACGAGTTTTAGCTCCGATTTCTATCTCAATCGTAGGTTACTTTTATCCCAGGTACGCTCTGATACCCATTCAAGATGAATCGGTATCGAACAGAAATTGAAATCGGAAATTGCAAAGTATTTGGCTAACACCCAAACGTTTATTATTATTCAAGAAACTGACTCAAAACTTGAATTACAATCACTAATACCCAAAGCATGGTATTTATAATCTAAACACTCCTATTAGACTATAACTAGGATTGCTAATAAACCTATTATTTTGGATATGATAATTATCACTAAATAATTAAACCCAAACACGTTTAAATATTCTAATAATTATCCACTCCATAGTTCATTGCCTTGCACGCAAAGGAATCTCTTTTAATTTGAAACTTCCAACATCCAGAACATAAACTTTTAGGGCAAAGGGACCGGTGAAGCTAGCTAGGTGATGACACATACAACTTTTCAGTCGCAGCGGTTAAGCTTATGCTTGGAATTCTTGGATTCCTCACAGGGTTTGGGCGACTTTCAACCTGTTTTCTTTCTAGCTAACTTTTTTAAGTTTTGCCTATTAGGAAAAGATAAAGAACCTGAATCCACACATTCATAGGTAAACATGTAAAACTAGCACCTCTACAATATATGCACACATACATGCATAAAAAAGGTTTATCTGTCATCAAGGCAACTGCTGCTGGATCAAGACAAGTTGGCTGGATTTCCACAACATTTTTATTTCACAAGGAGCCGGTCGAGCCTCAGAAAATGTGGTACCCGCATCAGTTGGGTGTGGTGGTTGCTTGTTAGCCGGCACCATGAGTTCTTCAACATCTACCACACACGAACTTGATTCCTCCAAATCTTTTTCAGACCATACACCTCTGACTAGATGTATGGTGCCTTTTGCAACCTCTTCTCCTTTATCATCTGTAAGTATAACATGTTGTCCAACCTTGAATTTAAAACGCTTTTTGGGGACCACAACTGTATCTTTGGTTCTTGAAACTGATCTCCTGCGATGTTTCCTGTGGGTCAGTTGGGATGTAGATGGAGACGGGTCATAATCTTCATCCAAAAGATCCTCCGGTGAATTTGGGTCTGGCCCTGACCCAGTTTCTTTTTCAGGCAAGGCGTTGTCCTCATCAGAATGTACGCGAGCAGCCTTAGCAGCTGCACGTGCTAGTTTGCCCCTACGGTTACTTAACCTGTTAAGACGTAAAAGAAGAAAGACAACTTGAAAAAACTATGGTTGGTATATGCATGGGTTGAGTTGGGTTGGGTTGGGTTATGTTTTATCTATAATGGGTTGAAGGTGTAATCAAACGGGTCAAACGGGTCAAGGTTGCTCAAAGTGTATTACTAATGAATAGCACTCCTAAATCCCTTTATTACAAAAACAAGATTATTATTGAAATAAGAGATGACTGAAAACTTTAAATCACATTTGACACATTAGCTGTCTATTAAAAATATAAAATTTTAGATGAAAATTGTTTCGGTTCAACCCAACCCGTGATAAAAAAGTTTATCCCTTTTGACCTGTTTTCCAACCCAACTGACCGGTCCATTTTTCCACCTATACATAATTCAATGTATTTCAGATTCTTGACTACCACAAGATGATATTCTAATCAACAAGAAAATAGGACAAGCTTTCTTACCAATTCCTCAACTGGTATTTAGTAACTTCTGAACCCTGCAAAAGAAGATGCATGTCAAACTTTAAAAAAAAAAAAAAAACTTTATTTAAAAATATTAATTTGTTACATACATGAAGACTCAATTCAGCAGCCCAACGTTGTAAAGTAACATCACTCATCAGCATAACAGGATGATCAAGTAAAGCCTTTTCAATAATATCAATTTGCTTATCGTTCAATAGGGTCCTTCTCCTTTTGTTTTCCTGTCTTTCCTCCCTCTCCACGCTTCTAAACTCTTCAACATTTTGTTCAGTGTTTTGATCACTAGTATCTTCACTTAACTGATTTTCGCCATTCTCATTGCAAGCCAAATAGTCAGCTTGGACTATAACCATAGGTACTGGTACGCTCTCATCATCATTACCACTTCCGTCATCCACATTAGGAGACGGGCTTTGATGTGTAGGCGATGGGCATCGTGCACTATTATGAACCTCCTAAAATTGAGACTCAAACCATCACAATCATATATTTGATGATGTTTAACAAAAAAAAAAATTTGTCGTCTATAGGTGGAATAAATCAGTGGATAGGTCATGATGGTTAAGGTTAGATCACATTGGGTTGTCCCGAAACACTTTTTGTCGAAAATGTATAAATAGCTTATAGATAAATGTTACATATGGTTAGCAAGACTATTATTTCAAGAATAACTTAATTTTCGGAATAAAATCATTTAAGTTTAAACTCGTTATTTTAGCCAAATTTTTTATTTCAGATTTTTGACCGTTAGAGATTAAAAAGTGAATCAACCCATTCATAAGTAATTGGGTTCACTGACTTAAATCACATTTCCTTTAAGATGCCAAATTAGTTCAGTGGTTAAAATCGCCCAAAACATATTTGAGTATGTTTTATTTTAACTAATGCGTATTATTTTAATAACAATTTTGTAATTTTGATATGTAAAGAGTATATATGAAATTCTAAAAAATAGACCAAGAGTGTTGAAATAAACAGCTATTTCACCAAAATGATTAAAAAGAAACAGACAAAAAATGAATTATTTTACCTTTGCTCTGTGGATATCGGATTCTTGAGCTGCAAGTGGTTGCTCCAGTTGATTAATGAACCACCTAAAAAATAAACAAGATTTAAATGAATTGATCAAGTGATATATGATGTTTCTATCATACTGATATGCCATTTAATGTTCAATTATCCAATCAAATACAAATATGCTCTCTGAGATCGTTCATAAGTTAACGCATACAGCTTTACAGATTTACCTGAGGACAAGCACATCTTGTGCATTTAGGTAAGCAGGAGTCAAAGATTCGGCATGATTTAGTAAGTAAACTGCAACACACAGATGTTATTAACAAACCAGATTTGTTTCTTAGGAGAGATGGCATTTTCGACCCATTTACGTATTATGGATAGATCGTGGTTGTTATATTTTAAATGGGCCAAATTAAAAGATAGCTAAAAGGAGAACATGTCAAATATGAAAGTCACCTAAAATGTTTTATTCAAAAATTAATATTATAATTGAAATAGTATTGTTTTTATAGTTACAACTAACACTTCAACAATTTATAAACTATAAAGAATATTATAACGGACAAGAAAGTATTTGTGGGCTCACTCAACTTGTAGTAAAAACTGACCCATTACCAACCCACCCCTCTTGCCATCTCTATATTTTTATCAATCAAGAAAGTTTTGAAATCGATAGATACATAGGTTTCTGCTAGCGGCAGCTGTTCTTTCAGCAGCACCACCAGGTAACTTAGAAGCTTCCGTTTGCAAGCACTCCAGAAAATCACTGACAAAGCGAGCATTTTCTTCTGCACATAGAGAGATATTAGTCAAGAAACATGCTAAATCATTCTATTCAGATAATTTTTTATTGTTGTTTAGAAAATAATTTGGGAAGAAAGTATTTCGCGTCAACCCAATCCGACCGGTACCAAAAGTACACGTTTTGTCCCTTTATCTGTTTTGACCATTAACAAATGCATATAGTATATATATATAATATATATATATGTGTGTGTGTGTGTGTGCGTGTGACAAAAAATATTTTTATATAAAACTATTGGGTGGATTGTTCACCTTCACATAAATCAGCTAGAATTTTGACAAGTAAAGATGATCTCTGATATGCATAAGGAGTTGGAGAACCCTGAGAGTTATTCCATGTCGAATGTTGGACATGTGACTTAGATATCAAACCCAGCACCTGTCCAGCGGCTGATATGGAATCAAAATCCATAACATTCTCCTCTTCAATGGGCTCATGGTCATTGGAACACCAAGTAGACAAGAATTCTCTTTGAGGTTGTAGAAACACTCTGGTCAAAACTTCTGTCTGCATGGATGTACAACAACAAGAACAAATTTAACAAATGCATGTGTATAATTAGAGTTGTCAAGATTCTATAAATCCGCTATGTGTTAAATAGAAAGTTTATAATGTTACAGTTGAACACATTTTAAAAGACTTGCAACCTGTTTAACTAGTTCAGGCCATTTGTCGTGTTTCAATTTTAGATGTTATAACTACCATTAGTTAGAGATAATGATGTCAAAATTTTAAAACATGGAGTAAAATGAGGGAAAGCATATCAATAATAAGAAATCACACAAAAAAAGTAACTATAATCATAAAAACTTACAAAGTGTAAGATCATGGAAGTTCGGAATCGGGAATCACCAGAGAATATTTCTGCTAGTCGCATTGCATTAAGTTGCAAATGACCCCTTGGATGGTCTTTTAGATCTCCAGCAAACATCATCTTAAGCACTTGAAGGACCTAAAAAATTTATATACATTAGTAGAATGTCCGCTAAATATACTTAAAAATATAAGTTTTAAGTTATTTAAAAAGTCAACCTCAAAAATAGTTGTCTTAACTAACTCCTTGCTTTGAGTGGTGCTAGAAGCCATTTCCAAGAAAGATGTGCTTTCTGCTTCACAAAGAAGTAGCATCTGGAGAAAGAAGAATTGTAACTAACTAAAAAATCCTTAAAGAAATTGTGAAATATGATATAATAACATCAACTAGTGATTGGGCTTACAATTGATAAAACTTTTGATTTAAGCCAATAAACCACATTTGTAAGATACGGATCTTCACATTGCGACAGTTTCAAGGTGCTTTGAACTAACTGAAGAACAACACCTTCTTCACATAGCTCCTATAGAATCACAGATTCAGTATTGACTATTGTATTGCGTGAGTTCAAATGGGTCGGGTTGTGCTGGCCAGAAACACTTTTGTTCAAAATTTGTTTTTTTTAAATAATCAGGGTTAAATATAGTGAAAAAGACTTTGGTCAACTATCAACCGTTAGACCCATTTGATTTGTTTCCTTTTAAGATATTTTTTTTTTTATTTTACCTTGTTCTTAACAAGGCGTTCCCGAAATACCATCTGTTTTCATGCTGATTGAAGAAACTGCAGAGAAGATTCACAAAGATGGTAGAGACAGTAGACGTCATTAGCATTTGACCTCATGCGAGAGTCAATATGCTGATCTGGCAGCTTCGCTTGAAGAGAATTAATAACCACACAGAGCGCGGTAAAAGCTGTTGTTGTGAATTCATCAACCTGAAAAATATTTAATCATCAGCCACCTCATGTTCCATCAACAAAGAATTCCAATACAAAAAAACTGGAGGTGGCAAATGGGTGAGTTGGTAACTCGAGGTGGTAACGGGTCAAATGTGTAATGGTGTTGTACAGTTGAAACGGGTCAGTTTGGCATATAACTTATTATATAATTTGAATCATCATCATCATACTCAGTAATCCCACCAATAGCAAAGCTAAGATAGGGTCTGAGGAGGGTAGATGTAGACATCCTTACATCTACCCCGTAGGAATAGAGAGGCTGCTTCCAGTGAGACCACTGGCTCGATTGTAGTTTTGTATCAAGCCTTGAACCTAAGGCACATAACACTCAAAGAATCGGGACAGAGACCGATTGGTGCATGTGCTCCCGTGTCTTTTAGCTATCAACGCCACCACATGATGCAGGATTAACCATCCGCCACTTTTAACGTTATTTTCACGAAATTAGTAAAATAACGTAAAGGTTAGTACCATTTCACTTCCCCCCCCCCCCCCCCGGGCGAACTTCCACACATATATACATTATATGTGCACACCGCAAGCGAGGCATCCATTATATAATTCGAATAATATCATTATTTAAAGAAATGATCTGAGAGGTTTTTTGAACTAAAAATCCAATTCGGGCAACTATTGACCCGTGTTCCATTTCAGTTATATTAAATTTTGGCTTTTTGACCCGATGGAAGTAAAACGTAACCTGAATCAACCCATTCATAAGTAAATGGCTCAAAACTGATACATTAAAATATTAACTGAAACTTTACTAAAATAAATTTATAAAACTTGCAACAGAAAAATCAAATCATCAAACTATAAAAATTACGTGAATATAAAGATCTTCACACAACATGTCACCTTAGAATGTGCAAGTAGAACATTTGTGATGTCTTGCCACTCTGAAGAAATCAACGCTTTAAGTAGATACATACTACTAGACAACAATGCTGAGTACAAAAGGACCATTCGGCTTGAACCACTAATTTTCTGGAACACCAAAGTTATCTTTCAGTTATACATAACAGAAAAAAATATATATATTAAAAAAGTGTGCAAAAATAAAGTATGTAAAGAAAAGAGTTAAACCTCTCCTGACTGGCTAAGAAAATCAATCATGCGAAATATCGAATTAAGTATCTCATCCTGTACACTCGTATCTTCAACCAAAACCTGCAGCAAGAAAAATCAGTTGCTGAAATGCAAAAGACAAATAATTTAAGCCATCAAGAAGAACAGGAATGTAAAATTATTTCCTATTGCATCAAATTTTGGAAATTTATTGGTCTGTTTACGTTGATGTTCACAAAAAAGTGGAGGTGCGTGATGCGCTGGTTGGGTAACATTTCAAAATGGGCTCGCATTGAAACAGTTTGTTTTTTGGTACGGGTCAAAATGTGCCAAGTCGGGTTGGGTTTGACATGCAAATACTTTGTGTCCAATTTACACAAATTATAAATAGTTAATGTGTTTGTTATGATTATAAGATTTATAATGTTTGAACAAAACGATTTAGTAGGTCATATGCGCTAAAAAGAACTATGAACGACTTTCAAGTAGTTTGGTGTGTTCTCCTTTAAGCTAATAAAAATCACTCATCACTCAAACGATAAAAATTTCCGCCTCTAGAAAATGAAAGAAATAAAAGTAACAACAGAAATTGTTAAGACAAGAAAATAGTGGTCAGAAGTTACAAATTAGTTCAACGAAAATCTCATAAATCATACTTTGTACGAAAAAATAACTCAACCTATTTTTTGTATATTAAAGTCCCATAATTTGTCAAAACTGCTTGAAAAAGTCGTTCAAACAAATTTGTTATATTAAAGTCCCTAAACTTGTCTTAACGGTAAGTTGTGCCTACGAAAAATAAATATATGTGCATTCTAGACAAGTTTAGGGACTTTGGTTTACCAAAATTAGGTTGAGGACCCTTTTGTGTATTTTTGACAAGTTTACAGACTTTAATCTACAAAAAATATAGATAGATTGGAAATAAATTTACTAACCTGCGAAAGAACCGGTACCGAAAATCCTCAAAAGTGGGTACCGGTACCGGTACCGAATATATCCGGTTCGGTACAGTTCGGTACCGGTACCGGTTCGGTACCGGTATTTGAGGGTAAAAACGAGCAAAATACCGGTACCGTACCGGACCGGTACCGAACCGGTACCGAAAATCTCAAAAGTGGGTACCGAATCGGTACCGAAAAGGTACCCGGTTCGGTAAATTCGGTACCGGTACCGGTTCGGTACCGGTTCGGTACCGGTACCGGGTCCATTTTGCTCATCCCTAGATGAAATGGTCAAATAAAAGTTGTGTGTAAAAACTAAAAAGTAGCAATGATCTCAAATGGGGATAAGTTGATGTTTAAATGTTCCAAAACACAACTGGTTTTCTAATTTAAACCATAACTGAACCAACCAGTATGGTTTGAAATTTTACCTTTAAAAAACTGGTGGAAAACCAAACCGAATAGCCAGATGAAAAATCAAAAATCAAATATCAAACTCCGAATGTAAACACTTTTTAAATAATCCCTCAAAATATCAACATGATCTATTGTTATAAACCTTTCAAATTAAGCTGATATGTTCTAGTTAACCCATTTATTAATTAAATAGATCGAGTTTGGCCTAACCTATATAACAAACGGTTTGTATCAGGCAACATAAAACTCTTATTTTCAAAGTGTGTTTCGTAACGTGCCAGAATATGTTGCATGGTACTTAAACCAAGGGTTTTAAAGTAAATAAAAACACATGGTTTTTTAAACCGTATTTTTTTAAACCCCCTAATAAAAAATTAACAAAAGAAATGAAAATTTTACTTACGGGTGACATCTCCTCCCTGCATGGTTGTTCATCCACCTCCTTAGACACCATGTTTACTTTTTTAGTACGAGAACTGAGAGGGAAGAACATACAACAAATATCAGAAAACAACTACACATTTAAATGATCAAATAATTATAGTTTATGATTCTAGACAGTCAAAACACTATACACCCTAGATTTCTGTCTGAAAACAAAGTTTAACAAATTTATAGAAATTTTGTAAAAAACATTTGTTTAACTTGAGAACTGCATGTACAAAAAGTTATTGTAGTTTTGTATATTTTAATCTAAAAGGAAAGATTATTAAAAATACAAATACTTGAAAAACTACCATATCTTCTGTTTTTCCTTATAAAAGTCCTTTAATAAATTTTAGCATATTAAATCTCTCCGCGTGTAAATTTTGAACAAAATTGTGATCGTTTTGCTTATAAATACCATGTGAGGCAAATATTGAGATGAATTGATGTTTTAAATTGGACATGTGGCAAGGCAAAGTCTATTCCATGTTCGTGTTTTCTTTACTCAATCTATTTATAATTCAATGAGTTAATAATATAATAATATATGGTCATTTAAAAACAATGTAATAATATACGAGGGTGGATGATGAAACTCAAAATAATAAATAAACCACTTAAACAAATGCAATGGTTTGAATAAATTAATATGGTTAAAAAGTTATAAACAAATGATATTTGTCGCCAGTGGCGAAACTTGAGATTTCCGACCGATGATCGAAAACGTATGTACTCAAAAATTTCTATAAAACCGTGGGGTCAAAAACGTATATACCCAAAAATTTCTATACGAAATTATATACTCTCCACTACTGAGAGAAAAGTTTGGGGGGTCGGCCACCCCTCCCGCCCCGCACTATGTTGCGCCCCTGTTTGTCGCTATCATAATGCTATCATAATGTAATTTGTCAAATAACGATTTAATGATTTTATTCAATCATAATTAAGAGATATTTTTTATATCAAATTAATATCTTAAGTGACTTTTATGATGAAATAACTTAAAAATATGTTGGTTTTTTATTTGTAAAAAATGTTAATGAACTTTTATAAGAAAAAACATAAAGTATGTTGGTTTTTTTAAATAATATTTGCCTAAAAATAGGATTGATTTTTTTAAATATATATGTTTTTAACAAAAATAAAATGACGATTTTTAGAAAATGTCTTTATGTAATATGATTGAATTAAAAATGTTACTTTATCAAATAAAAAAAATAGAGAGGTAATGAGGAAAAGGGGATATATAGACTCCTCTTTTTTTATAAGATTTTAATTTGAAAGGAAAAGTTGTTAAAAAATATACAACTATTTTTAATAATAAATATTATTATTGTTTTTTATTAATATTTTTGTAATGTGCCTGAAATAAAAATATTACTTTTTAAAACAAAAGGAAGCAAGGTAACCGGGAAATGGGGGTTAATGTTACTTTTTAAAACGAAAGGAAGCAAGGTAACCATGAAAAGGGGGTTGTATAGAGACGTTTTTCTGATAAGTTTTAAATCTGTGATTTTATATTTAAATTACAATCGTAATCTAATCAACAAATGAAACTAGTGACTTGTCTCCCGCTCGTAACCTAAACCCACATAAATTGACGGGTGAATTTATAATAAGTTTTAAAATTAATATTTTTGTCTTTATGATAAGTTTTAAATCTGCGATTTATATTTAAGTCACGCTCGTACCCTAATTAACAAATAAAATTAATGATTTTTAAATGGATTCCACATTTTCAAAATTTATCAAACAAATAGACCACAAATAATCAATTTAAATATTTGATTTTTGGATTTTGAATCTTTATTATAATTGATAAAAATAATCATTTTCAGAAAATTAGTAAATAAATGTAGTAAAATTTAATTGTTGATATAACAGGACAGTTAAAAGCTAACAAACATGTTTGATGTGATTCTTGAGTGGGATATATAATCACTACCAATATTTAAATACATACCAAAACATGCATATATGAAAAGATCAACTTTTGTTATGTCAAAACCTAGATTTAATCTGTTGATTTTGAATTTCAATTGTGTGATGTTTGTGAACAATTTAGAACATGGTCTACTGAAATTGAAAAAAAAAGGTCATAAATCTAGTGCAACATAAACATATTTAGAAAGTGAATAACTAATTTACCTTGATCCTTGAAATCGACTTGATGCAGGGGGTGGACGTTTACTCGGTCTAGCAGATAGACGTTGATGATTCATTGTTTATGTTGGCTTTCAACACACTTTTAAGATCGGTTGGGTTTGGGTTTGAAGATCTTGATCGTAAGAAATTCGGAAGATGAAAGAGAACCGATTTAGACGAATAGTGTGTCGTTACCCTGAAAGAAACAACTTTGCTATATATAACCTTTAGAGGTGCAACGAGAGTGAGAAATGGGCGTGTTTTCTATGATGTAATTTGATATGTTTAGTGTTACTGTAATCGGATTCAGTTCACACTAAGAAATTACAAAATAGTACATGTAATGGCATGTGACGTGCACGCAATACTCCTCGAAATTTATTTTATTTTGAGTAAACTGTCATTTTGGTCCCTGAGATTTGGTCACTTTTGCCACTTTAGTCCAAATTTGAAACCTTTTGCATATGGGTCCCTGTGGTTTCACTTTTTTGCCATTTTGGTCCAAAAATGAATTCAGGACATATTTCTCAAATGAAATCATGCTATTTTGTCCTTTTCCTCAAGGGCAAAATGGTCATTATATAGAAAATTTATATAATATATAAACTCTGCACGCTCTCTCTCTAAACACCCCTCCGTCTCTTTCTTTATTCCACAAAAAGATTCATCTTGATTCCTTTTACCACATTCACTTGAGATAAAAAAACAGATTTCCGGTAACAAAGCTTGATGGATCTTCCACCGGATGAGATATCTGACGGCCGACAAGATTCGTCATACCCGTCGCTGCTTGAACCACCACCGTCACTGCTGCTGCCAGTAAGCCCTATAAGAACTGGAACTCTAGCATACAACTGATCGAAAACTGGAACGGAATGCTTAAGGTAATCAAGAAACAACACAGGGTAAAGTGCGTTATCCATGACCCCACTAAACCATTTCCAAAACCCTTCTTGAAAACCCCAAAAGGGTCCAAAAGCTGATGAAATCCAGATAACATAACCACCGTTTTTAGGGAAACTTGTGGCGAGTTCAGCTGTAACAAGGGCTCCTAGGATGCTCCAAAAAAGGGGGAAGATTAAGAACGAGTGTTCAAAAGAAGTTGTGCTAACGAGTGTTCAAAACTATCAAACAACACAAATTAACCTAGTATCATCCCGAATCATCTCTCGAATCATCAAGATTGTATGCACACTATAGTCTAACTAATTTATATTGATTAGTAACTTATATTGTATCTATTGATAAGTTCTAGACCGAAAACCTACTAATGAACGAATTATAAACAACTTTAATGTATCTAGGGTGAATCTCTTCTTTCCAACCACATCAAAATCAACAACTAATCAATAATCACAACCAAACACAAGTACACATAATCATAATCAGCAACAAAGAATAACTATTTTAACTTAAAACACAACTTGGTCAAAAGCCAAACTAAAAACTCAAAACAACATCAATAGTTCATCAAAACCTAGGTGGCTTAACGAGTTTAGCCTCTAAGTATGTTTGAAAGATCAAAATAGTAAAATCCAAAAGCAAACATCATGTTCATCTCAGATTGAGTGAGAAAGAATAGAAAACAACGACTAACAGATTGCAAAAGCATCAAAGCTTCAAATTTATGCTCAACCCTTTATCCAATCCTCTTCTCCAACTGCAAGTCACCCTAAAATAGTCATAAGTCGTCTGGATGGACTTGAAAGATTTGCCCAGGGTACTTGATTACCATTTTCTCTTCTACTAACTATTGTGGTAAGCAGCCTTCGTTATGCATACAATCCACTATAAAATATTAAATCTTAATACATCTATTTTAGACGATTAATTAAATTTAAATAAATAGAACGTCTCTGTAATTGTTGCAAATAAATTCAGGAACTGCAAACAATGTTAGAGCTTTACTAGTGGAAGGTAGATCATCGCCAAAGTCTGGTAGCGCGAACGGCTGGAAGTCGTCCTTGTCCTTGGACAGCATGCAGGATCACTCTCAGTGTCTGACGTATATATCTCCGGTTCGGGTATCACCTCGTCGTCTGACACGATAGCCACCGGGTCATGGGTATCCGACAATCCATTCTCTGAGGATAACATGTGTGCCTGTAACGTCGTTATCATAGCATGTATACCTATAGTAATCACTAACACCTAGTATATGCAAACAAAGAGAATTTATTATGTAATCATGTATTCACATCATCCTTTATGAAACTGTTATGTCTTTCCTAGTTTACCCCATGCAGACGAAACCACCAATGTGACCTTGCATTGTGTTTCTTGTCTTTCCTTTTGTAAAACGTTTGTTCCATGGATCTGGGAGTTTTGTATATGCAATGAAAAGTATGTTGTAAAAATATTTTCGTGGAAGAGCCCAAATGATTGTAGTCTAGACTCGAGAAGGAATCCTAGTTCGCTACAATTGAAGCTCTGATACCAAACTGTCACACCCTGACTTTTGCGGAAGCGTGATTAGGTGTGACTTGCTTAATATCATTGCATTCAACCATAACAAACATCTATATGATAAGACCATGTTGTTCATCCATAAATTAAGTTCAAAACATTACAATCATCATTGTTTAACACCAACTAAGACTTCAAGTTTACATAACAACCCATTGTTTTAAGTTCCCTACTTGACTTCACAAAAGATACTTAATAAAATGAGGCTTTGAACCATGTATACTATCAAAGATATAATACATGATCCAAACCCTTCAACGCTGGATGACATCATTTATTGAAGACACAACTTGAAAACCCTTGATCGCTCGCCAGATCCATATTCAGTTTCCTGAAATACATGTAGTTTGAAAACATCAACAAAAGTTGAGCGAGTTCTTGTGTTTTTTATGTGTGCACGAATAACCTTGTAAAACTTCTGTATGTATGTTTCTGTAAACTGGTATGAAAGCAACAAGGAAACAAATCAATTAATGTGTAGCTAATACATTAATATGTGTGCAATGGGGTAGGAATGGCTCAATCCTTTATGCGTATTTCCTACCAGCCTCCGGCTAGAAGACATAGTCACCTCATGGTCCAACCCGCGGGCTCATGGGCGGGGCTCGCAACACCCAATTGTAACACCCCGAAAACGGGTTTGGTAATTAAACCACGTTAATAATAATGAACGGGTAAAATAGCGTTAGTGGTAAAATTTACCCGGTGAATATTAGGACTTAGACAAACAATCCTAATATTAGTTATAAAATTTAATAAATGCTTGAGAAAACAAAGTTATAAGAAGCCCGAGTTAACGGGACTTAAAAAAACGGGTTATGACTTCCCGAACCCATTAAGTTAACTGGGGATAATTAACCTAGTTAATAAGAGGGAATTTTACTAGAAATAAGTAGGTTGTAGCCTACTTAATAACAAACCAAAACGTGAGGGACCGAAGTTGGACAACTTGAAAAAGGGTTTTATAAACAAAAAAAATAACATAACACACACCTAAGGTGTGTGTGTGCGTGTGTGGAGGTCGACCAGGAGGGTGCTCCCAAGAGCTCAAACCCTAGAACTCAACAAATCATCAAATTGAAGCCTGATTCAAGGTCAAAATCGATGCATGAATACATAGAAACGATCACCTAGTCGTGGGGATCGTAAGGTATGTCAAATTGTTGATGTTTATGAAGTTGAGATTTTTGATGAACTTGTAAAAATCGAAATTCAAGCTTGAATGATTGATGTTTGGGTGAAACTAGGATGAAATTCATGCTTAGAAACAAACCCTAGTTGAAAACTTGATGAATTAGTACTAAAACTAGGAATGTGATAATTACCCTCTTATGTGCTAAGTGGGTTTTGATTGTGTAGTGAAGATGATGATATGTTTATGCTAGAAATCATCATAGTTGAAAGTTGATGCAAGATACTTGAACAATTTCCAAGTTTGAGTGTTGATCATACATGACTTGAAAAATGGGTTTTTGGATGATTTAATGAAATTGATGTGGTATTGGTGTTTATAAACACCATGCTAACTTGTATGAATGAACTACTTGAACAAAATCGGGAATTGTTAAGAGTTCATACTTGATTTGAAGTGGGTCTTGACACAAGAATTAAACTCATGATTTATGATTTAGTTCAATAAGAAAAGTAGTCAAAGATTCATAAGGTGTGAAAGTCATGATTTAGAATGACTAATCTAACAACCTTGTGAATGATGAATGATAGTTGGCGCTTAACAAGCTAGGTGAAGCTTGGGGAGGAAGCGGGTCGAACAAGTCAAGCATAAAGGAAAAGCGTATTCGGAATGCAAGGTAAGTGTAATTTACACACTTATGTAGAATACCCGTTTATTCGATACGTTGTAAACGTGATAATGATAATATTGGAAATATGGAAATGTGTCAAGTGTCGACTAATGTAAATCAAGGTTAAAAGGATACCCATGGCGTAAGCCGAAATGGGTTGAATTTGTAAGAAAAGAGCGTAAAAGAAAAAGGGTATGGTCATAAAATCCGGGATGGGATGGATGTATGAATTGGAAATCAAAAACGATGTTTTTGATTAAGTAGATAATGTTGGGCATATAGTCCAAACGGGTCGAATGGTGGTGATAACACCATTTGACAATATCGACTAATGTGGTTGTCAAGTCTTATGTTAACAGGACCGATTAGCAAATCGGATAATTGTGTCACCATTGATGGTGTGATAATGAAAACAAGGTATAAATCGGGTCTACTTGTTGATCCGGGCCAGGTACGCATAATTATGTTGTAGTTAAAAGTGCTATTTTGGTCGAATAATTTGAGAGAGGGTCCTTCGTCATAAAAGGACTATAATCGACCAAAACGCCCTTGTAGGCTAAATGGTACAAACGACCCTTAAAGGTTGTTTGGAAACGAGTTTTATGACTAGGTAAATACTTAGAATAAGTATAGAAGCTGGAAGAGGTATTATATTAGCCAAATGGCACTAATTGAGTTTTTGCCGTAAAATAATGATTCGAGATATAAAATTTGGTTTATATTGATCACCACATTAAACCTACCTTAAATACAGTTGTGGTAGGAGATTATAGGATAAGAAATGTGGTAATGGAATGCTAGAGCAATCGAAAGCTATTTTAGGCTCGAAAGTGCTTAAATACCCTTAACGGGCCAAAATAAGCATACAAGCGAAAACAAGTTTAATTTGTGTAATAAACCGGTGATTAGAATCTAATATGGTAGATAACATTAAATTGCAGAAGTGTATGTGATATAAGGGTCAAATAAACACGTTTGATGATGAAATCACGAACGGGTCAAAAGTTGGTAAAAAGGGTAATAAGCCGAAGAGTTAAAAGTCTGAAATTTTATTATGTAGGATGTTGGATTTCAACTCCATTAGATGGAGAATTAAATTACGGTCGCGTAGGAAAAAGAATCGGGTAAAACGGATCAATAACGAAGAAGTTATGGTCGTTTCCGTAAAAACAGGCATAGCTGAAAATGCAGGACCCAGATCTGAACTCGCTGGAAAATCATACCTGTCGCGCCACGCGACAGGTGACCAGAAACACGTCGCGACACGCAACGATACGACGCGGCCCGCGTAAGCTAATGTTAAGTCTGTCGCGGCCCGCGACAGACTACAGAACTGGAAGATTTTCTTTTATTTCATGGTTTGTTGTTTAGAACTTGTTTAATCTAATAATTAAGCATCAAGACTAACATTTGGGTTGGTTTTGATCACAGATAAATACCAGGTGTCCCCGGACGAAGATCAAGCTCTAGGAAGGACCGAACACGATCAAAGAAATAAGCTTCCGCACATTGTTATGTCAATATTTTAATCGACGAATTATACTACATTTTGTTGTATTATTATAAAAAAAAGTAAAGGTTTTAAATTATCCGTATTTTCTACGGATACGATATAACGGTTACATGTTTATTTTTCGTAAACTAAACGAAAACCGTAAAATAATACTAAGGGTGTTACAAGTTGGTAATCAGAGCTTAAGGTTGTTGACAAAATGTGTTCGGTTCGAGGCTTGATCGCAAATCCGGTAAGTAATGTATGTTAATAGTTTAGCATGCTAAAGTGTTGTAAACAACACATAGGGCTATCGTGTGATACACGTTACCCCAATTAAAATGATTGATATGGTTGATGAAAATACACGCGTTGACGCGTATAGTAGAAAATGCCTTGTATTATAATACGGGCGATTATTGAAGTTGACGTTACTAACTTTTGTGAATGTTTTAATTGAAGGACACTCGCGTTTGAAGACGACGAGAGTCAAACGAATTGTGGATTTGATGATGGAACGGTCCGAGATATGGCAAGGAAAGCATAATCACCAAGGACCTAAATCGCACAAAGATTGCGAATAAGTTAATGGCAAGGGGAGCCTATTAGAGCAAGCATTATCAGGTGCACGTTTTAAATTATTGCATAAATAGTAATATACAACAAATATGTAGAGATTGAAAGTTGCATATGTAGATTGAAAACTTGGAAAAACCTGAATAGAAAACCTATCCGGGATATTGTTTCCAAGAAAAACAAATAGAGGCATTACTTACATGGGGTGTAATGTGAAAATTATAAAAAGGTCATGTATATCAGGTGTTGATCGCTTACTCTGGCCAAGTAAGTAGTGAACACGTGGTACCATGAACTTCTTATGATGGACACATTTATGTCCGATGTAGTAAGGGTGGGGTGAATGGGACTAACTTAAAAAGTACCCAAATGAATCAAATGAGCAAAATATTTGATAATAATGTAAACGCACAGCCGGGTGACGGAAGCGTATTACATTAGGATTATGAGCCCGAGTGAAGGGACAAAGATTAATGTAAAACGATTAAGGTTTGCAATTGGGAGGGGTGTGCTTACACTCGAACCCGAAGAATGCAAATATGACTCTTAACGGGCCGATTTTGTAAAACGCCAAATTTGAGAACAAAGTAGGAATATAAAAGCGAAACGAAGTCATAATGCATACCGTAAGGGTTGCAATAATAACGACTTCGGTAAAACACCCGGTTGGTGGGTAAGGATTTAAACGCATGCGTAGACTGAGAAACAGGAACGCGAAATAGAAAGACAAAAGACTCGGAATATGAGTCATGACTAAAAGACGACAAGAATTTTCGCAAACATAAATTTTGGTAATTACGTTCAACCATTTCAAAGTTGGACGGGTCAAATAAAGAACGAAGTTTGACATTCATAAGTGATGAAAATTCACCCAAAATGAGTCAAACGAGTCAATTAAGGAATAACGCTTAATATAATAGGAAAACGCAAACCGGTGAAACCGGAAAGCTAAAAACAATAAGATAGAAGGACCCGGGTAATGGGTTGTAAAGGAGTATAAGTATGAACTGGGTAACGGTAAGTTTAGGACAAACCGACGTGTAAATGACGTTAGAAGTCGTAATGTGACAACTCGTATTTCCAAACCCTCCGTTCGATGATTGAACCCACAAAATGATCTTGACTTTCAAGTGTGGCTGACAACCTTTATATCTTCAACATTTTAATTGGACCTCCAGTATAATCAACACATGGGCTGAAAACACTATCTCATAATGGTCCTGACACAAATGCAGATTACATGTGATTACAATGTTGTTTAAATGAATTGAGTAGTGGCCGACAACTTTTACTCAAATATAAGCTCTTATTGGACCGTTAGTAAGTTGGGCCCAACCCATTACCCCTAAACAAGTCGGCCCAACCTTCCTTTTCTCCTTATGTACGTAAACTAGGTGTTGTATTGTAATTAATTGCTAACCCTAAATAACCTCCACCCTTCACTTGGATCGCGATGGCAGACGGTACCCCCCCCCCCCTCTCGCGAAGCTTTACGTTGGGTTCATCTTATACCCTAACTCCTTCGGTTAGTATAACCTCTTTATGCTTTGAAACAAATCCCTTTGTCACGCATGCCTAGTTATATCGGTTCATGATTGTGATTACTGATTATATTGCATTTGATGATTAGTATGTTAATTGTTTGCATGATTATTGGTGTGATGTTAAGATGTACCAACATGGCTATATTAAATGATGTTTTGATGTTTTATTCATTGGGATCATTAATCTGTATGTTAACAGGATGTATATTGATTATTAATCTAGATGAGATAAGGCTAGGGTCATAACGAAAAGTGTTGATATGGTTAGTATTGTTGCTGTTAATTTTAAGAGATGGCATGTTAATGATATGTGTTGTTACAAACAATAATGCATGATTATGATGGGTATAATTTAATCCGTGAATCACAAAGAAGTGCCATGGAACTTGTACAGATCTGATCGCACGAATACCTATTGTCAGATTCATTATAACTTCATGTGATACTTTAAAAGTCCACTAACTTGATCGGTCCAATTAGAAATATAAAGCAACTTTGATATCACGTGATATTATCTCAATTCAAGGTTATACAATCTGATTGCATGTGTATTAGGAATTGTGTTAGTTTGCATGTGCAGCCCATGTGATGTAAAATGGCGGCCCATGTGAGTTGCATGTGATAGTTTCTAGAATTATGTGAATTATTTAATTGTGTTACACATACTGATTATGAATATAATGAAGGGAATTAATAAGGGTTCCATTGATAGTAGTCATGACAAACTGGTAACATGAAATGGAACACACATATTTAAGTGGATACATGAGGATTGTTATTTAGAGTTTATTATAAAAGGAATTGGTGTGGGATTTTGGTGTCGGGTAGGTTACACATGTTCATGTGGGGCGACATTGGGCCAGTCACATTGGGCCGGTTACAACCGGGTCGCACCATCGGTGGGCTGGGCTCCGATGGGGCACACATCTACACACACTTCGTTGATAACTTGTTGTTGGGTCGCACTAGTCAAAGAGGGTCAATAGGTTGACTAACACACATGCACGGGCATTAAAGGATTAGTTATTAAGTGAATTGCATATATGAACTCTTGAGGTGAATTGACTTATAAACTGGTTTCATGTTACAAGACTACTCGATGATGTTAGGCCGGTATGCTAATTGCTATGACTTGAAACATAGGGGTGTTACTCATATATTAGAATTGTGTGGTACGTGATTGAGTAGTATGTGGATAAATCATATGTGAGATATGTAGTACGTATGCACATGAAACTGATTGTTATCTGTACCATGTTAGGACGTCTTTAATCGCTGTTAAATAAAGTAACTAATCTTACCAAGCAAACCAAAGGTGAGTTCACTGCTCTTTTCCAAGCATGCATCCCGGGAAGGGATATCGGGTAACGTTCCAGGGAGGAATGTAGGTTAATGGGATGTTTGTTATTACTTAGTTTCTATTATGTAAGACCCCCTACATCTACCGATTGTTGCCGGGAAGGCAACGAGGTATTTAGTTGATAGCGCTATTAGTATTGGCACCCTCACACCGTGCCGAAAGGACGGGCGTGAACTAATTACCTTGACCACTTGACCAATGCCTAGATAGAGGCATTGGGGTTGGGCATTCACATCGTGTATATATAAGACCCCTTACATCTACTCGAGGTTGTTAGTTGAACTAATTACCTTGACCACTTGACCAATGCCTAGATAGAGGCATTGGGGTTGGGCATTCACATCTAGTAGCCAGATACGGTAATCGAGTTAATAACATCATCAAATCAAAATGTTGAACTGTTTTATACACACAACTGGTAACTAAACGCGTTAACAAAACTTTGAACTCACCAGCGTCGTCTGACACACTTGTCTGCATGCTTGCAGGTTCGTAGGTTTATATCATTGGGACTTGCTGTCTGGGATGCTGGAGTGGTCTTGGGTCGAGATACATGGAATCTCAAAACAAGCTTAAAGGGTTATGTACATATGGTTTACGAAACACTTAACCAATGAATTATGCTTCCGCTGTATACAATGAACGAGATGTAACGTTTGTAACATTTTATGTTAATGAATGAAAGTTTTAATTAAATATATTTATGAGTTCAATGTGATTGGTGGCTTGGATCCTGGTACGTCACACGCCTCGCGGGGGTTTCCGCATGTGGTACTTTGGGGGTGTGACAGTTTGGTATCAGAGCCACTGGTTATAGTGAACTTGGTTTTAAAACGTTTTTTATAAAACCAAACTATAACCGAACAGTTCTGAGAGCAAGAATACGACCATGACACTCAGCTCCAGATAGCAAGGTTCGTCTCTCGTTTACTCATTGCACAACATAGCTAGTGAACATTTATATTGCATGCGATTGCACGTTTAGCACAACAGTATGGATTCATGTGTTACTTACATATGTTAAGGGATTGATAGTGTGGTGTTACCTTAGACATTCGTGACTCATGTTTTGTGATGTTCTTCGTTTGCTATTCAAGTCTAGGGAACCATTTGACATGAGTTAGGAGGAACTGGGATGAGCATGCAAATCACAATATTATTGTGGGTGCACACATAATAATAAAGTGGGGTGCATGCGAGTCCCAGTGAGGCTTAACAAGTGAAAAATGGGTTCCGTTTTGTTATTTGATTGATGTGAAACACAACAGTCTATAGGAGTCGTAACAGTGATTGTCTCCCACTCGAACACGATCTTTTCACTTTTCACTGAATCCTTTCGAATCTCGATGCTATCGAGTATTACCTGAACACCCACCTGAACGCCTAGCGAACTGTGTAGAATGTTAGGTGCTTGTATGAACATCCCTGAGTTGGATGTTGCAACGACAGTGATTGGTCTATATCTTTCCCACCTTTCTTCGTTTGCTGGAACTTAACGTATTGACGTCTTAAACCCCGAAGTGCGATCACTTCTGCAACACTATCGCAACATACCGTGTATTACTCAGTCAACTTGCAAGAGCGATGGACGAGAGGATAAACGTAGTACTTTACTGACTTCAGCATTTGAACGACCCTGATTACCAGCAACGAACATCAGCAATTTGACCCCAACCGAATCTTTAACCTTAGACAGCGACATATGGGAGTCAACTCTTACGAGGTCATCGGGGCATAAGCAATGACAATCGACTACGGTGTGGAACGCGTAGCTGCCAGCACAATGAGTAGCGTCTTAGTACGTGGCACGAAACGGGAAAAGATGGAACCTGTCAGTGAAAGATCGTAGGGCTCCGTTTCAAGCAACGACATTAGGGGTAACAGTCACGGCAACATCACGATACTCGTAGTTATAGCCAACGGAATGAAAACGAAGGTGGCTTCGACAAGAATTGACTGTTATTAAATCAAAATGTCAACAACCAAGGGAACGATGACAGTAGTGGGAATCCACGTGACCGTGAAAACACTGGTAGTGGTGCTTGTGGAAGGACATGTAGAATCACATTATGAAAGGTTGATATAAATTAAACATGATGTGACATGATCACGGTCAAGAGATGCAATGTGAAGTAGAATCACATTATAACCAAGCGAGCGGTAAAAAGTAACTGGACTAATAAGTCTAGTTAGTGAGACCGGTTAGGGTCAGCAATTCAAGTCAAGAAATTTGGTTTGCTCGAAAACGGTGGATTCGGTATAACTGAACCGAATAAATAAATCTGAAAACAAAAGAATTTGTTGCTAAAAGTGAAAGATTTCACTAAAGACCTTTAAACGGGTCAAAGTAACGGATCCATAAAGAATTCGATAGTATATGAAAGGGATGAATACCGCTAAGTAACTAAACTAGTGGAAATAACAAGATTACGTTATTTCGAGTTGCACTATGTCGTATGAGATACGTAGACAAATAACAACCAAAAAGATGTTACCATACTTTTTTTTTTGGTAATACTAACAATTGGATAAAAGTATAAGTAATGTTTAAAAGATTTCTCGACTCAAATACATTGAGTTTAAACTCAATGAATTATGTAAGAAAAGGTTTTGAGGACGAAACCTCTTTAAGGGGGGTAGACTTGTAACACCCCAAAAACGGGTTTGGTAATTAAACCACGTTAATAATAATGAACGGGTAAAATAGCGTTAGTGGTAAAATTTACCCGGTGAATATTAGGACTTAGACAAACAATCCTAATATTAGTTATAAAATTTAATAAATGCTTGAGAAAACAAAGTTATAAGAAGCCCGAGTTAACGGGACTTAAAAAAACGGGTTATGACTTCCCGAACCCATTAAGTTAACTAGGGATAATTAACCTAGTTAATAAGAGGGAATTTTACTAGAAATAAGTAGGTTGAAGCCTACTTAATAACAAACCAAAACGTGAGGGACCGAAGTTGGACAACTTGAAAAAGGGTTTTATAAACAAAAAAAAATAACATAACACACACCTAAGGTGTGTGTGTGTGCGTGTGTGGAGGTCGACCAGGAGGGTGCTCCCAAGAGCTCAAACCCTAGAACTCAACAAATCATCAAATTGAAGCCTAATTCAAGGTCAAAATCGATGCATGAATACATAGAAACGATCACCTAGTCGTGGGGATCGTAAGGTATGTCAAATTGTTGATGTTTATGAAGTTGAGATTTTTGATGAACTTGTAAAAATCAAAATTCAAGCTTGAATGATTGATGTTTGGGTGAAACTAGGATGAAATTCATGCTTAGAAACAAACCCTAGTTGAAAACTTGATGAATTAGTACTAAAACTAGGAATTTGATAATTACCCTCTTATGTGCTAAGTGGGTTTTGATTGTGTAGTGAAGATGATGATATGTTTATGCTAGAAATCATCATAGTTGAAAGTTGATGCAAGATACTTGAACAATTTCCAAGTTTGAGTGTTGATCATACATGACTTCAAAAATGGGTTTTTGGATGATTTAATGAAATTGATGTGGTATTGGTGTTTATAAACACCATGCTAACTTGTATGAATGAACTACTCGAACAAAATGGGGAATTGTTAAGAGTTCATACTTGATTTGAAGTGGGTCTTGACACAAGAATTAAACTCATGATTTATGATTTAGTTCAATAAGAAAAGTAGTCAAAGATTCATAAGGTGTGAAAGTCATGATTTAGAATGACTAATCTAACAACCTTGTGAATGATGAATGATAGTTGGCGCTTAACAAGCTAGGTGAAGCTTGGGGAGGAAGCGGGTCGAACAAGTCAAGCATAAAGGAAAAGCGTATTCGGAATGCAAGGTAAGTGTAATTTACACACTTATGTAGAATACCCGTTTATTCGATACGTTGTAAACGTGATAATGATAATATTGGAAATATGGAAATTTGTCAAGTGTCGACTAATGTAAATCAAGGTTAAAAGGATACCCATTGCGTAAGCCGAAATGGGTTGAATTTGTAAGAAAAGAGCGTAAAAGAAAAAGGGTATGGTCATAAAATCCGGGATGGGATGGATGTATGAATTGGAAATCAAAAACGATGTTTTTGATTAAGTAGATAATGTTGGGCATATAGTCCAAACGGGTCGAATGGTGGAGATAACACCATTTGACAATATCGACTAATGTGGTTGTCAAGTCTTATGTTAACAGGACCGATTAGCAAATCGGATAATTGTGTCACCATTGATGGTGTGATAATGAAAACAAGGTATAAATCGGGTCTACTTGTTGATCCGGGCCAGGTACGCATAATTATGTTGTAGTTAAAAGTGCTATTTTGGTCGAATAATTTGAGAGAGGGTCCTTCGTCATAAAAGGACTATAATCGACCAAAACGCCCTTGTAGGCTAAATGGTACAAACGACCCTTAAAGGTTGTTTGGAAACGAGTTTTATGACTAGGTAAATACTTAGAATAAGTATAGAAGCTGGAAGAGGTATTATATTAGCCAAATGGCACTAATTGAGTTTTTGCCGTAAAATAATGATTCGAGATATAAAATTTGGTTTATATTGATCACCACATTAAACCTACCTTAAATACAGTTGTGGTAGGAGATTATAGGATAAGAAATGTGGAAATGGAATGCTAGAGCAATCGAAAGCTATTTTAGGCTCGAAAGTGCTTAAATACCCTTAACGGGTCAAAATAAGCATACAAGCGAAAACAAGTTTAATTTGTGTAATAAACCGGTGATTAGAATCTAATATGGTAGATAACATTAAATTGCAGAAGTGTATGTGATATAAGGGTCAAATAAACACGTTTGATGATGAAATCACGAACGGGTCAAAAGTTGGTAAAAAGGGTAATAAGCCGAAGAGTTAAAAGTCTGAAATTTTATTATGTAGGATGTTGGATTTCAACTCCATTAGATGGAGAATTAAATTACGGTCGCGTAGGAAAAAGAATCGGGTAAAACGGATCAATAACGAAGAAGTTATGGTCGTTTCCGTAAAAACAGGCATAGCTGAAAATGCAGGACCCATATCTGAACTCGCTGGAAAATCATACCTGTCGCGCCACGCGACAGGTGACCAGAAACATGTCGCGACACGCAACGATACGACGCGGCCCGCGTAAGCTAATGTTAAGTCTGTCGCGGCCCGCGACAGACTACAGAACTGGAAGATTTTCTTTTATTTCATGGTTTGTTGTTTAGAACTTGTTTAATCTAATAATTAAGTATCAAAACTAACATTTGGGTTGGTTTTGATCACAGATAAATACCAGGTGTTCCCGGACGAAGATCAAGCTCTAGGAAGGACCGAACACGATCAAAGAAATAAGCTACCGCACATTGTTATGTCAATATTTTAATCGACGAATTATATTACATTTTGTTGTATTATTATAAAAAAAAGTAAAGGTTTTAAATTATCCGTATTTTCTACGGATACGATATAACGGTTACATGTTTATTTTTCGTAAACTAAACGAAAACCGTAAAATAATACTAAGGGTGTTACACCAATAGATCTATCACTCATGTCCCTCGGTCCTTAAACAAGGATTAATGGTCTTAGGTTACTCGCCTACCCATTCACATGATCTAACAGTACCTTTCCTTAGCTAACCATACCATATGTAAACGTTTGCAAACAATTTGTAACATGTACTTCATCCCCGAAGTTATAAAACTGAAAACAGTTATAAGAAAAGCGGGACATGAACTCACTGTTTTGCGTTCTTCAATTCAATCCAACGTAACTCACAGCTGATACTCGTTCACACGACTTCCTACAAACGTACTACGGTTTATTAGACGGGTGGGTCGTGCCTTGACCTTGGTCTTATTTAGTATTTTTGAGTTACGTTTCTTTGTGTCATCAATGTTATTCCAAGTATATAATTATTTGTTAAAATAATAAATATTTTAACTTAAATTATATTTATTAGATTTTGGAACATTAGTTAAAATAATATATTTTAACTTGTCACATAACGTATTTGCACATGTATAACTTCCCCAATGATGGGTGTATTCATACTCGTATTCTTAACCTTATTTATTTTTGCCAAATATCGGTGGCGTATTCTGGTGTATATTTATACGTACGAGAATACGTATTTTATTGTCTTTATTAAGTATTCATATACTTAATTTCGTATTAACTTTTCCGGAATAATATTTCCAATAAAAAATTGTCAATATATATTCTTAAAATACATATTTTAAGAAATATTACATAGAAAAATTATTTATAATTTTTCCATTGGCAAAAATATTTGTATCTTCATATAAACCTCAAAAATAATATATTTTCAAGTCTAGCTTAGAAAATATATATAAATCTATTTTTCACCAAAAAATAATGCATTTCATGTCTATTTAAGAAAATATATATTTTCTCCCAAAAATAATATATCTTCTAATATTTCCAAGAAAAATATATTTTTACTTACAAAAAATAATATATTTTCTCCTTGTAAAAAAATATGATATATTTTTATAATAATTGTAAAAATCGTATTTTTGTTCTCTTGTGTCCAAAATATCACTTGTCAAAATATACTTATGAATTAAATTCCGGAATATTTTTGTGAGTTATACTCCTTGTTCGGTTTCTCCAATATTTTGGGTATAAATTATGTATTCATTTCTTGGAATTTTGGTAATATTTTGGATTGTAATTTTTGGTATTTTGGTAGGTTATATTATTTCAAGTCCTAAAATAATATAACTAATACATATAATATACAAATAATCACACACATGGTGACATCTAAATATATATTCTCCTAAATACACATTTAGTCACTTTTATTTACAAAAAAAAAAAACCAACCTCCAATATTTATAATTTTTGTAACAAAAATTATGGCAAATTTTATTTGAAAATTCATGGTTTAAAATATACTTGTAGATTTGTTTAAAAATATTTTTCTAAGTGTTTAATTTTTTGAAAAATTTTGCCATAGTTTCCCCTTAAAAATGGAGGTTTCCATGCTTTCAAAGCATATCATTTTCTTTTATAAATCACCATAAGCAATAACAAATCAAATAACACTTACCAATTTGCCAAAATCATGTCATAATCACTACTTCATGAACTTGAAAATTTACAAAAATTTGTAGTAACTTACTAGTGTGTTTAGTAGGCTTGGTTACCCTTTAAACTGTGATTGTTCATTTAAAAACATCATTATTGAAGAAGTTATATGTTTACAATTTATAAATAAGTTTTCTAAAAATATTTCTTCTTGAGTTTTTCTTGTTAAATATATATTTCTACACTTGATTAACCACTAAAAATGTTATTAATTTATTTAAGAACCAAGTTTATGTAAATCTTGTATTTTTAACTTGGTTTCTTGAAAAATCATTCTTGAAATCATATGTTTACAAGACTTTGTATTCACTTTGATCATCATACTTCAAGAAAACAATTTATATTTCAAGTTCATGCTTTACATAAGGATGATCATAACATAATCATCATCTCATCTTGCTAGATTATGTCTTTAATCACTATCTAGCAAGATCATATGATGTTTAACATTATTAACACAAACAATCAACAAGCATAACAACACTTAAACAACATGATTTCTTATGATTTTTAGCTTATGTTCATGATTTAAGTTCTTGATTCATAGTGTTCTTCATGATTATCAACTTATACCATCTTTTAACCAACTTAATAAGATGTAAAAATGGATGTAGATGATCTTACTACTAGCTCAAGGCTAGGGATGAACACAAGAAGATGAAGATGATATTCTTGGTGGTTAATAGCTTGTGAGAGAGGTCATTCCACTTCCAAAGGCTCCTAGCTCCTTAAACAAGCTTCCTACACCTTTGTATGACTTGTAAATGGAAGAAGATGAGGTGAAGATGGTGGTGATGGGGGTGGTGGCTCACGGCCGTGAATGGAGGAGGAGGGAAGGACAGTTTTTGTGTGTTATGTTGGTGAGAATGAAGAATTATGAGAACTAGTGTTTTATAAGTAAATTTATCCAACATTTAGTTAACTAATGTGCAACATGTTCCCAAAAGATTAAACAAGATCTATTTAAATAATTGAAACAAATCAAGTGGTGGGCCACCCTTGTTGGGGCCGTAGGTGGGGGGGGGTGTAGAGTTGGGTTGTAATTGGTAGTTAAGGTTATAGTTGGAATCTAAGGGATTTAGTTAGGGTATTAGTTGTTATGTTGTTATGTAGTGTGTTATGATGTTCGGGGACCATTACTAGCTCGGAAATGATGAAACAATGCTTCTAGTGAAAATTTGGTGTTTCGGGTAGTGTCCGGTTGTTCGGTTGGTTACCGGTTCGTTATGGTGCTAAACTATGCAGTTTAGTGTGCTTTATGTACCCTTTTGTGACAGTTTTGATTCCCGACACTTAGGAAAGCATTCTGGACCATTTAACCATATTTCTGCATAATATTTTGTTTAAATGCTGAATTTTGCTGAATTCTGCCTAATTCTGAAGTTTATGTGAGTTTTAGGCACTTTCTGGTACTTAAACTATCACTAGGAAGGCAGTTTTGTGATCCTTACTTTCCTACACACTATACTAGTGTAACTCTTGGTTTCTGGCTCATTCTGTGTCTCAATACCATGTCTGTCTATGTACTGAACTCCGTCAGCATTTTTCTGATTTGTCTGATACCTGTGCTATCTTTCTTTCGTGCATCATTTAAATTAATAAGTTTGCATGCAATAATGATATGATATTTTGCAATATATGATGCACATGTATGCATGATAACAATAATCAGGGAGCAGTCATGTCATAAATGTTAAATCAGCGCAATCATTAAAGCATTAATCATCGTCTATTCATTGTACGGATACATGCAAATTTGACAATTGTCACATTCTTCCCCTGTTAATAAAATTTCGTCCTCGAAATTTAGTCTACGTTAACTCCTTAGGGTTACGTTATGCGTAGATAGGTATGAATAATACCAAAGTGGTTAACCACGAAACCGAATCAAGACTTATTGAATCAGGTGAGTCCAGAGACATATTACAACAATGGGAACCCAGCGGTTAAAAGGTATGTGTTTCAGAATTCGATGTCAAAGGATACAAGATGTATAGATGTATAACCTAGTGTAACTTAGTTAACAGGGGTTCAACAAGAGAGGAGTTTCGACCGATAGAATTCCAAACGATCGTTTACAATATGCAAATGAGTTCTAGAAACAATAACATCCTTTAGATGAACTCAGAATCAGCAAGCTCAAATGTAATAGTGACATGAAAATGATCCGTCAACTTTCGAACAAATAAATGAATAAAATTAGTGTGTTGACATTATTGAATTGCGAGAATACACCGGAATGAAATACAACCGAATCTGGTGTATCATTGTCTTAATACATAATTGCATTGAGAGTGTTTAAATGATGAATCAAACGAAAGGTATACGTAGTGTCGTATGAAACGGTTGACCATGATTAGCACAAGCTACAAGTTTATACTGACGCCACAAGGTGTCGTAGTGAATGAGATAATTTGATAATAGTGGTGACCAAACAAGTTCACTGTGATTGAAATTAAACGATAGCATAATGAAACAAATCTGAAAACTTAATTCAAACAACATCATAGGATTTTCGATTGAATACGGAAAATCAAAGAACTACTATTTTCGACCGAAGATGAAGAAGGCAATAAATATCACAAGCCATTCGATCGATGATGAAAGAAACGTCAATAGGTACACTGGAATATAAAATGAATTTATGTACCATTGTCTTAACACACAATTGCGTTAAGATTGCTTCAGCATGATAAGTCAGAGCGGATTTAGAGCAAGTCAATGAATAAATAATTAAATCCGTGTATGAGATGTGTAAATGAGATTAGTGCAAGCTTCTATTTAGTGAAAGCACCACCACAAGTTGTCGAAATCAACAAACGACTTAATAGGGTCGTAGACCAAACAAGTCTACTATGACTCGGAACAAATGAAACGCTTGCTAAAATGAATTTGAATATGATGCTTTCAATGCATCACATGGTGTCTTAAATTGAATACGCGAAATGGACAAATTCAAGCAATTGAACTTGGTTTCAGCGCAATCCGACAATAAATATATGTATTGACACTACTAGAAAAATTAAAATTTCTGACACCATTTTCCGTAGGAAATGCGTCACAACTCGCGATTTTCTACGAATTTGTGACGAAATGCATATGTAGGAAAACCACTCGTAGGAAACTGGTTTCTTACGCGTTTTCCTACCCATTTCTGACAGAAAAGGACTGTCACAAATTGCTACACATTTTCTACGCATTTTCCTACCCATTTAACGGAAGTTAATTGCTAATTTTTGCTACAATTGTCACGAAATTTAATTTTCTACGAATTTGTGACGAAATGCATATGTAGTTAAACCACTCGTAGGAAAATGGTTTCTTTACGCATTTTCCTACCAATTTCTGACAGAAAAGGGCTGTCACAAATTGCTTCACATTTTCTACGCATTTTCCTACCCATTTAACGGAAGTTAATTTTTTATTTTTGCTACACAATTGTCACGAAATTTAATGTTTTTTCTAGTTTTATTCTATTTATAAAACATCCGAGAGATCGGATACAAAAGCAAATAAAACTAAAAACTATAAAAATTCAATAACATTAATCATAAATTTATACAAATTTACAAACAAATCTGAATCGCATTCCCAATCGAAATCTAAATCTGAATCGCATTCACAAATTTACAAACATAAATTTATGTTGGGCATAAGAATTGTCAAGAAGTAATACAAATGGCCAACCAGCAAGAGGGTACACCCAAAATGGAGTCTTGCAGATATCGTTGCCACCAGCAAGAGGGTAAAGAACTGTCAAGAAGTAAGACAAATGGCCAACCCCAATTCCTAATAAGCTTGGCATCAATGGGTTTCCAAGCACCAACTCAATAGCAAGCATGGTCCAAGGTAAATAGAACCCCTGCATACCCATGAACTGAGACCAAAGAAATGGAATCGCAGATATTGCCTATCAAAATATGTCATGTGTCAAAATCTTTATTCGATTAAAAGTATAATAATTATTTTTTTATAAAGAGAAGTGGTTTGCTAGTATACCAGTAGCGAGAATGCTCCGAAGAAAAACATCCATACGTAATCTGCAGTCCTCTTGTCAAAAGGACCCCTTTCTAACTGAACTCCGTAGGGGGGCAGGTGGATGTGTGTGACCGGAGTCACCGTTCAGTCGCCGGTGCAGTCGCCGGAATCTCTAATCAGACTAGAAGGGAGGAGGGGTGTGCGGCACTAGTGTTCACTTAGGGTTTTTTTTGGGAGGGGGGTTTTGAATGTGAGAAATGAGATGGAGGGATTAAATAGGTAGGGTTTAGGTGAGCAATGGACCGTTGGATTGAAAATTAGGTGAGCAATGAACCGTAGGATGGTGATCCGTGTGAAGTTTAACTAAAGCTTTTGATTGGCTCAATTATGTGTAAAACATTATGCCTCTATTATCCTTTTCATAAGTTAGAAAATTGGAATCTATTACTTGTATTATTATTAACTAGTTAATTAATGAAAAAATATTATTATTATTAATATGGTGGCACATAAATTATATCCAGTTTTTTATAAACATGTTATATCAATTTGTTTTATAAATCACATTAAAAGTGTAATTATATCAATTTTTTTTGACAAGGGAATTTCGGCATGGTTACAAGGATAAACCATGTATGTAACTGAAAAGAAAAGAAATTGCAAGAAGGTTTTGTTGACATAATATCAAGGAGTTCATACTTACAATAATGCAGAATATCCGAGTCACAAGGCAATAATCGGATATAGCGAAATAATATTTGTAACTTTGATGAAAACGATCATTGGAAGGGAAGCCACATGCGTAACAAACGATTGCATGTGTATCATATGAAATGATCAAGTACCGAAGCAAATGAGTGTTCGCTTTACTGAAGAAAATTGTAACACTCTTAATATTATTTAACGGTTTTCGTATAGGTTACGAAAAAAACGGGTAATTATGATTTCAAATACATTGAAAAATACGGGTTCATTTAAACTTTTACAGAATTAAAACTATACAACATACCATGTGTAAGTTCGTCATTTAACATAACAACGATATATAGTGCGGAAGCTTGTATCTTGATCATGTTCGGTTCTTCGTTGAGCTTAATCGTCCTCCGGTACTGTAAATTATACCTACAATTCATAAAACATGAATTGAATTAGTCGTAAGTAGTTTAAAACGTGTCTAACGAGTCCGGGAAGCGAAACTGATTAAAACACAAATTTTTCGCCGAAACAGGGTGCTGTCGTGCCACGCGCCGGCACCACCTTGCTCCCTCGCGTGGCGCGGGGGAGACCATTTTTCAGCAGGTCTGGATCTGGGACCTGCATTTTCCAGCAATAACAGTTTTTACGAAAACGACCATAACTTATTCGTTATTGATCCGTTTTACGCGATTCTTTTTCCTACGCGTTCGTAATTTAATTCTCCATCTTATGGATTAAAAATCTGACATCTAACTTCACAAAATTTTAGATTTCAAGCTCTCGGCTTGAAATTTAATTATGACACTTCTTGACCCGTTCGTGCTTTCATCAAACAAACTTGTTTGTCGCCCTTGTTTTCTTTTTGTAACATATTATTATAATTATTTCCTATTGTACAAGATTCAAATCATGGGTTTATACGCATTCTTAACCCGTTTTTGCTTATACTCTTATTTTGATCCGTTAAGGGTATTTATGCACTTTTAAGCTTAAATTACGCTCATCCTTCGCTTGCATCTTATTTCCACACTGTGGTTTCTACTTGTTTTCCACCACAACAATATTTGTGGTGGATTTAATGTGATAAACTACTTGTTCCGTATTCTAATCTTCGGTTTAGAAATTTTTCAAAAGACAAGTTTCAAGGCTTTTGACCAAAAGACTTGAACCTTAAACTTTTATACTATTAAAAGACCTACTCGATCTTAAAACTTACTTTTAAACAACCCTTAAGGGTCATTTGCCCGGTTTGTCGTTCAAAAGACTTTTGGTCGACTTTAGTCCATTCTTTTACGACGAAGGACTTTTAATAACATGTTTGACCAAAATCACACTTAAAACTATAATCTTATTTGCACATACCTGGCTCGGGTCAAAGTTTTGACCCGTCTAAAATACCTTTCACTATTAACTTACTAATTAATAGCGTCGCGAACCTTATATTACTTTCCTGTAATCACCAAAACTTAACAAGCGATCGTCAGTAATTATCGTCAAATGGTGTTAACACACCATTTGACCCGTATAGTCAAAATGATCATTTATCATCATATGATGGTATTTTGATACCATTTCGCCCCTTGAACCCATTCCGGTTAGCACCATGAGTCCTTACTACTTAAAAGACATTTCTTGAATTGTTTGACCCGTTATGACTTATATCAAATGGTGTCTTTTCACATCTTTTATTCTATCCGTCAACTCGTGTCCGGATTATTACTAAACCACTTTTACACATTACAATTCACCCCATAACGTATTGTTCAAAATTCGTTATTTATTAGTCTTCACCCGACTAATTTACCATTTTACCCCTATTTTACCATAATTTATGGTTTCTTACCTTTTACTTATTCCGACTTGCATTGTATCATGCCGGAACATCATATTCCAATTACTTAACATTATTCACAATCAATATTCACAAGTAAGTGTATTGTAATTAAAAAAAGGGGGTGTACGCTTAACTTACCTTTTATCCGATTTCGCTCTTTTCCGCGTATTCAAGCCGTTTGACCCGCTTCTTTTCCCCAAGCCGCCACCTGCATACATCCTATTTCCACCCAAATATCCATCATTCAAGATCAAATTTCGAATTCCTAGAGTTCATCAAGAATTTGAGATGGAACAAAATAGTGAAATTTGACATACCTTATGATCACTTCACTGAGGTGATCACTAATCCGTGCTTGGATTTCAATTTGGGTGTGATTTGCCCTTCCAATTTGCTTGAATTTATGATAGTTGGGTTTGAACAAGGGAGTTCTTTGGCTCCTGTTGAAAGTGTCGACCAGAACACACACTCAAGGTGTGTGTTTTGGTGTTTGATATTTTATTTATTACAAACTAGTTTCTAGTTTATCACTTTCGGCCCCTCTACTTTCCCCAAGTTGCATATAGTGTGTTTTAACCAATTTCTTTATTACTACAAGACTTGTGACTAACTAGGTTATTTATTCCTAGTTATTTATCTTGTTCATAACCCGTTTTATTTTAAGTCCCGTTAACTCGGGCCTTTTATACACTTTGTTTTTTCAAAGTATTTTTCATCCTTTTAATAAATATTAGATTTATTTATTTAAATCCTAATATTCACCGGGTTTACTTTTACCACCTACAGAATTTTACCCGATTATTTTTTGTTAATCTAGTATAATTAACAAACCCATTTTGGGGTGTTACAAGTCTACCCCCCTTAAAGAGGTTTCGTCCCCGAAACCTTTCTTACGTGTTTCCTTAGGTCTATCCCCCATGGACTTAGTGTCGGTAATTACTTGAGCATTGCTCGAATTCAATAATCTTACCAGAAGAGTATGGTAATGTCTTTTTGGTTCCGAAGCGTATGCGTTTTTCCCGTGTAAGGCCCCGTTAGCCGTTACTTTCATCTTATGACCCTTATCTCTATTAATTACTTATCTTGGCGGTTAGAATTATTAGTCACCGGTTACCTTATACCCCTTCGCTCGGGTATATCCATTTTGCCTTCTCGAGGCTTACGAACTTTTATTATTCTCATTTCATAGTTCACATTATAACGTGGTTATATTTCATATTACCTTTCCGTGACTGTACCCTTTTTATTTATTTGACTCGTTTTGATTATCTAGTGAACTTCATCACTTCTACAACACACTACATTTTTTCATAACATTATTTCGTGTTACTAACTACATTCAATATCGAAGTATAATGTAACGGAACCAAAGTTACGTACTTGCATAATTCATCAATATTGGTTTCAATCCATAATTACCGATTCCCGGGCTTGTCAATTTTAGCGTATCACTCCTATCTCGTGTTTTACGCTTTTTATAACTCAAGTTTAACGAGTGACTTTCATGTCACGTCATGTTTAAGTTTATATAACCTTTCATCATCGAGAATCTTCTTTTTGAACGTTTCATTTTTACACCTATCAGTGTTAAGACCGAGATCCTTTAATATTAATCCTTTTCTAATTTCTCTCATAATACCCATATTTGTTAAAACGTTGTTTCTTAATAAAACTGAATTTTAATTTAACGTTTCCTTTTCACCTTATCTTACATCCCTTTTTTTATTTCTAGGAATTTTTAAGTCTGAGGATTTATTCCTTTCCGTCATTATTTAATGTGTGGAATTATAATTAGTTCCCACACTTAACCCAAATGACCCGTAGGTTCTATTACTTAGCCTCGTAGGCTATTTACCTAGATTTTCACCTTTTTACCTTTTTAAAGCGAGACCCCAACAGTTCGTTTCTTTCTATCTGCGACCCAAAGGTCTTTTTGGTCTCGTAGACCTTATCATTACTTATAATTCCTGAAGGTTGTGATGATCCCGTAGATTCATCTTTTACTCATGTCGTTCTAAAATATACTTTCGGTGTCAAGGAACCCTTTTTAAGTTTAGAAATCATTCGTCCGTGCGGACAGCTTGTTCGTGCGGACAGCTTGTTCGTGCGGACAGCTCGTCCGTGCGGACAGCTTGTTCGTGCGGACAGCCTCTCGTTCTGGTTGTTCCATCCGTCTACTCTTGGTTGCTGTTATCGTTTTATCGAGACGTTCTGATTACGTGGCAACCACTTGGAATTGTATTCTCACCCGCATGACTAGACCGGTCAGGAACCACCCTAACTTGGTCTGTCGGCGACTCAGAACGGTCATTCCGGTTGACCCCGAAATCAGGTGTCTGGTGGGTAGAATCCAGATCTAGGACTAGTGCATCACTATTAACGAGTGGAATACTAGAACCGATCAGATTCGTACCGATTTTAAGGGTAAAAGGAGGGGAAAACTTAAGTTTATTTCTTTCAACCCTTTTATCTTTTGAAAAGTTTAGATTTAGGTGATGTTGTTGTGAAATCTTATGGAAATCGTTCAGATCTGAGTTATTCTTGGTGAAATGAGGTCAAGCTTGAAGTTCATGAGAACTTCATGATGACGTCACCCGAGAATACCTCAAATCTTGATGATTTCATGGTTAGAAATTGAGATTTGAAAGATGGAAATGTGTAGAATTGTGTAGTGATCAAGAATGTACAAGAATTAGTGCAAGATCTTACCTGGATTGAGAGAAATCTGAGAAAATGTGAAGAATGTGTGCGGTTCGGACGTCACTTTCCAAAAGTGGAAAGGTTGGAGAGTGACCCGTGTATTTATAGGATGCTAAAAGGGGAAAGGGTGAGCCGTGCGGATGACACGTAACCCGGATAGGCTATCCGTCCGGATTGGTCATCCGTCCGGATTGGCAATCCGTGCGGATTGGCAATCCGTGAGGATTGACCATCCGCTCGGATGTCGCCTGATTTGGTGCGTTCGGTGAGATGACGCTTCGGCTTCGATTGCGAACGATTCGATAGGGTCTCCTAGTCAAATTACTTTTAGTCCCAACTACTTCGTATACGACATGGTTTGATCGGGATTCGGATTCGGGTTCGATTGTATTCGAGTTAGACTTCGGGTTTCGATTGAGTTCGCTTGATTAACACCACAACTCTTAAATAAACATGCACAGGTAACACGTAAGGCACACACACACGTATAATGGCGAGTAAAATACGTAGCACGAGTTACGATTTGATGTCGATTCGATTAGTATAGCTTGAGTATTAGTTGGTTAACTTTATCGCATTGTTACTTCCTATCATTCACAGTCGTAGGTCGATTGAAATACGGTTAATAGGATTCGATTATTGTAATGAACGACACTTACTCCACATAATATAAATAAAATAAAAACATTTATACGAGTCAAGTTGCGCGAAATCGGTCGTTGACTTTGACCTTGACTTTGACTTTCTCTCGTGAAAACACGGGGTGTTACAGCCTCCCCTTGTTTAGGGAATTTTGTCCCGAAATTAAGCTGAAAGCTGTAACAAGGTCGTGAATCTCGTGTGAGAGTTCTTCGTTTGGACCGATTTTGACTTGTAACGTGCGGAATCCGTGCACGATCGTGACCAAACATAATCGCAACGGAGTCGAATCGGGACCTACATGTGGTATTTGAGCAGGTGCTCGATTGCGATGATCAAACACACTCAGATTTGTCAAGTTCTCTTTACTTCTTTTATCTTTTCACGTTTCTAACTGAAAATCACCAAATTAAACGACTTTTTATGGATAGAAATTGCTAAAATTTGGATATGTTGTGCGAAATACATTGATCTAAAAGCCTATAAAGTATCAGATCTTAATTCATAGCCATTTGTGAGAACTCTGATTATTGTAGGTCCGGATTCATCTCCGATTCGATTGCGTAACAACATGTTCGACGTGCGGAATCCGCGAACGTGTGTGGCCGAACACAAGAATATACAATAACCGTGATTCTATTGATTATGATGACGTATACAAGCACCGAGAACCACGTGAGAGACTTTCTCTCTCTAGACTTTCTCTCTCCAGTTTCTCTCTGGCCTTACTCGTTGAACAACTGCGGGTACTTAGCCTTCATATCGCTTTCGAGTTCCCAAGTGAACTCAGCGCCTCGTTTGCCTTCCCACCGGACCTTCACAATAGGAATGCGTGAGCGCCTGAGTTGCTTGGTTTGGCGATCCATGATTTCGACAGGCTTCTCCACGAAGTGTAATGTTTCGTTCACTTGTAGATCATCTAGAGAGACATGTAAATCGTGGTCGGCGATGCACTTTCGGAGGTTTGACACGTGGAAAGTCGGATGGATATTGCTAAGTTCCTCCGGTAATTCGAGTCTGTAGGCGACTTTTCCGATCCTTTCCAGAATCTTAAAAGGTCCAACATATCGAGGCGCGAGTTTCCCCTTCTTGCCGAATCGGACTACACCCTTCCAAGGTGATACCTTTAGGAGTACGTAGTCACCAACGCCATATTCACGGGGTTTGCGCTTTTTATCGGCGTAAACTTTTTGTCTATCCCGAGCTTTCGCTAAGTTGTCTCGAATCTGGAAAATTTTGTCTGTCGTTTCTTGTAGCAGCTCCGGACCAGTTAGTTGCGAGTGACCGATCTCGTGCCACACAATAGGCGATCGACATCTTCTTCCGTATAAGGCCTCGAAAGGTGTCTATCCCAATTACCACCGAAGTCTAGAACACACGAACGGAGCATGTCTTCAAGAGTACGAATCGTTCTTTCAGTCTGACCGTCGGTTTGCGGGTGGAACGCAGTACTTAGATTAAGCGTTGTACCGAGTGCCGTTTGGAATGTTTCCCACAATCGTGAAGTAAACCGAGCATCACGATCAGAGATGATGTCACGAGGCGTCCCATGTCGACAGATGATCTCGTCGGTGTAGATTCGGGTTAATCGTTCCACCTTGTAGTCTTCTCGTACTGGTAGAAAGTGAGCTGATTTAGTCAGGCGGTCAATAACAACCCAAATGTTGTCGTGACCTGATGACGTGGTTGGAAGCTTGGTTACGAAATCCATGGCTATGCTCTCCCATTTCCACATAGGAATTGGTTGTTGCTCGAGCAAGCCAGAGGGTCTTTGATGTTCAGCCTTGATTCTAGCACAGGTTAGGCATTTTCCGACGTAGAGAGCGATATCCCGTTTCATACCCGGCCACCAGTACCTATAGCGAAGATCATGGTACATTTTGTCAGCACCGGGATGGATAGAGTATCGGGATTTGTGGGCTTCATCCATGACAATCTGTCGCAAATTGGTTCGCTTGGGAATCCAAATTCGGTCTAAGAAGTGGAATATCCCATTTGGTTTGCTCACAAGCTGGGCTCCATCGTGGTAGATTCTTTCTTTCTTCAAGGTGCGTTCGTTGAAACATGCATGCTAGGCGTCGCGGATGAGAGCTTCGAGGTTGTGCTGGGCTTGAACATTACGAGTGCTAAGCAGATAGCTCCGTCTGCTAAGTGCGTCGGCAACAACATTTGCCTTGCCTGGGTGATAACGAATCTCACAGTCGTAATCGTTGAGAAGTTCTACCCATCGGCGTTAACGCATATTTAGTTCCCTCTGATTAAAGATGTGTTGTAGGCTCTTATGATCGGTGAAGATCGTACACCTTGTACCATACAGGTAGTGTCGCCAAATCTTTAATGCAAAAACAACTGCGCCTAGCTCGAGATCGTGGATAGTATAGTTCTTCTCGTGGACTTTGAGCTGACGAGATGCGTAAGCTATGACCTTGTCTCGTTGCATTAAGACACAACCGAGACCAAGGTTGGAAGCATCATAGTAGACAATGAAATTATCGTTTCCGTCGGGTAGTGTGAGAACAGGAGCATTGCAAAGCATGTGCTTGAGGGTTCGAAAGGCAGACTCTTGTTTGGAACCCCAGACAAAAGGCTGGTCCTTATGCGTGAGAGTGGTAAGTGGTACAGCAATCTTCGAGAATCCTTCGATAAATCGTCGATAATAGCCCGCTAGCCCGAGAAAGGAGCGGACTTCAGACGGGTTCTTAGGCGTAACCCAGCTCTTAACAGCTTCAATCTTCGCAGGATCAACGTGAATACCCTGACTATTTACGATGTGACCCAGAAACTGAACCTCCCCCAACCAAAATTCGCATTTGGAGAATTTGGCGTAGAGTTGGTTCCCCTGGAGTAACTCGAGAACCAAACGTAGATGTTGCGCGTGTTCGGCTCTCGTTTTGGAATAGATCAAGACATCGTCGATGAACACGATGAAGAAATGGTCGAGATATGGTTTACACACTCGATTCATCAGATCCATGAAAACCGCTGGTGCGTTGGTTAGGCCAAAAGGCATGACAACGAATTCGTAATGGCCATAACGAGTACGAAACGCGGTTTTGGGTATATCCTCCTCTTGTATACGCAGCTGATGATATCCTGAACGTAGATCGATCTTCGAGAAACACGTAGCGCCTTGTAGTTGGTCAAACAAATCGTCGATTCGAGGCAGAGGATAGCGGTTCTTGATAGTCAACTTATTCAGCTCCCGGTAGTCGATGCACATCCGGAACGACCCGTCCTTCTTTTTGACGAAAAGGACTGGTGCGCCCCAAGGAGAGGTGCTCGGGCGAATAAAGCCTTTCTCAAGTAATTCCTGGAGTTGGGTTGAGAGTTCGCGCATTTCGGACGGCGCGAGTCGGTAAGGAGCTCTGGCGGTAGGATTAGCTCCAGGAATGAGATCAATGCGAAAATCAATATCGCGCTTTGGAGGTAGTCCGGGAAGGTCCTCTGGAAAAACTTGAGGGAATTCCCGAACCACAGGAACGTCTTTTACTTCCTTCTTCTCTTTCTTTTCCTTCTTCGCTGCTACGACGTTAGCCAAGAAAGCCCTGTATTCCTTGCGGAGATACTTGCTAGCTTGTAGGCATGACATAAGCTTGAGACCCTTCGAAGTAGTATCACCATAAACGCGCAATGAATCACCATTTGCGAGCGAAAAACGAATCATCTTATCGAAGCACACAACTTCGGCATGGTTTTCTCGAAGGAAGTCCATACCTACTATGACGTCGAAGCTTCCGAGTTGCATCGGAATAAGGTCGATTGGAAAGATGTGATTGTTGAGCTCGAGAGTGCAATCACGAATAACAGAGTTTACAGCTACGGTTCTTCCGGTAGCGACTTCAACATCGAATACAGAAGAGAGTCGGGAACGTTTACGAGTAAGGAGTTTCTCAAATTCGAGCGAAACAAAGCAATTATCGGCTCCAGTATCAAACAAACATGAAGCATAAATACCATTCACAAGGAACGTACCATTGACCATGTTGTTGTCGGCCTGGGCTTGACGCACATTGAGATTGAAAGTTTTGGCGCGTGCGGCCTGTTGTTGCTGCTGCTGTTGCGGTTCTTGTTTCACTACCCTGTTCGGGCACATGTTGGCGAAATGATTCGGGTCGCCACACGTGAAGCATGCTCTGGCTTTGACTGCGGGTGCCGAAGGAGCTTGTTGACCCGGTGGGGCAGCTAGTATAGCTTGATTGGCAGGAGCTTGGCGAATACGGCAGTTGGCAGTAAAGTGGCCGTATACATTGCAGTGAGCACAGAAGCGGCATTGAATAGCTGTCGGGTGATGATAGGTGCAAGTAGGGTAAAGCGGGTGCGGCCCAGTATATGCACGCTTCGCAGGCGGTGCATTGGCCACAGGCGCCGCTACTTGACGTTCTTGGGCAGGTACAGCTTGGATCGGTGCAGCAGTAATCGCACAGTTCTTGTTGGTGGAGCTGTTCTTTCTCTTGTTCTTTCTCTTGTTGCTTGACGAGGTGGTTTCAGCAGTTGGTGCAGCGGCGGTAGCTTGATGCAGATGCTTGGAGGTCTTATCCCACACCCCAGCTTTAACCCTTTTGTCGTTGATTTCAGCGGCCAACAGATAGGTCTCTTCGATCGTCGTAGTCTTAGCCGCTTGCACGAAATCAGCAACGCAGTCGGGCAAGGCTCGGATGTACTTCTTGATGGTCATCTCAGGAGTCTTGACCTGGTCGGGACAGATAATGCTGAGCTGTTTGAAGCGAGCAGTAAGGCCAGCATTGTCTCCATCCTTCTGATGTATGTGCCAAAATTCATCTTCAAGCTTTTGACACTCGTGAGGAGGGCAGAATTCCTCTAGCATGACTTCCTTGAGCTCATCCCACGACAGACCGTAGGCTGCATCATTCCCTCGCTTGTTCCTCTCGGCCGTCCACCAGTCTAGAGCACGGGACTGGAAGACGCCGGTAGCGTTCAGAGTTCGAAGGTCATCAGGGCAACCACTTTGTCGTAGAGTAACCTCGATAGAGTCAAACCAGTGGAATAGTGCAGTAGGACCTCCTTCGCCTGTGAATTCTTTCGGCCCACATGACTTGAATTGTTTGAAACTGAAAGGTCTTGTGACAGCTTTAGGACCTTCAGTCCTCGACTCCTCGGATGATTTGCTGGCATTCTCATAGGCATCACTCACGGCTTTAGCTACACTCTTCGCGATGATAGAAGCAAGGCGTCTGTCCCTCTTTTCCTGACGAGAGAGCGTATGACGAGATCCAGACGACATTGTCTGCAATAGACATCGCCACGGAACTCAACACATGTATTCGAATCTCACCTCACACGTCTATTACTACTAAAGCTCAGTAACACGTACGCATATAGTCACAAAATCACAGAATTGCACAAAACCACATAAACACATAGAGCACATAATCACAATATTCCTAAACATGTAAGCACAATAGCAAAACACACATACCTTCGTCAATAGAGGTATATACGAGCATACAAAGCATTCTGGATGCCTCTCTTGTCGATTTGTTAGCGATGTGTTGTGTGGGTTTTGTGTTTTAGCAGAAGCAATAGTGTTGGGTCAAAACCAATAGTACCTCAAAACGTTAACAAATAAGCAGAAATTACATAAAATCTTCATAAAGGTTGATAAATCAAGGGTAGATTGTCTGCGGCTAATAGACTTCGACAAACCAAAGTGGCTCGACTATTCGCAAGGATTCTGTGTGCACAATTACCTCCAGGACTATGCCTTTGCCTCGATTCTTGGGCGTTGGCGCAATTCCCATTGGTTATATTGTGTCTTTAGATCGTCGGAGTCCATCGAAACTTTGGTGGGAGTTTTTTTTTTTGTATAAAAGCAGGACGAGTCGTCAAGGTTAGGGTTTCACCCCTATCTTGCAACTTCTGTCCTTGTTTTTGATAAAATTTGAGGAGATTATTCATCAAAATATGGATTTCACTCCTAATTTGGTATGATTCTCCTCGTTTGTCGCTAAAACGCAAGCTGATTAGGAAACTTTAGTCGAGAGTTTGCGGTTTTCACACCTATTCTCGGCCTCATTACTTGTTCATAACTTGAAAATTCGAGTGCAGTGGTAGAAAGGAGCGAGTGATAGTGGCGAGTTTACGCATACGCGTGAGTTGGTCTGTTGGTTCTTAACTATAGTCTAGGTCTCTAAGACTTCGACCCGGACTAGGTCGAGTCTTGCCTAATTCCCTATAGTTATGGCTCTGATACCAATCTGTCACACCCCAACCGATGGCGGAGTCATCGGGGCATGGCACTGAGCGAAACAGATTGTCCAGAAGTTTCCACAACAATTATCATAACTTTTCAATTTAATTAATACGTCACATACCATATCTCAAACAGTCAAATAATTATTACAGACAAGCATCAAGACAAATATTCTGTTCCGACAACTCAGATTTAAATAAGTAGCAATTGTTTATCTGCTTCTAGAGACCCCTAATACGTTATCTACAGACAACTATTTGTTGGGCTCTAAAGCTTTATTCTAGCTTCCATTTCCTACCACACATGCATCCTAAGCACCTGTCACATACGTTAAAATAAAGTCAATACATAAAATGTAAAGGTGAGCATACAAGTTTGATAATAGCATATAGAGTTCGAATTCGTTTACGCATAACCGGCACGTACACATAGTGAAATGAAGCACGTTAGTTATCAACATAGATCCATCGATACCAATGACTGCGGGTTGACTGCTTGAGGCAGTTCGCAATACATGATTACCACCGTAATCCATGCAAGTAAAAGATCCTTAACAACCCCTGTGTGAACGGGTGCTGAGTCCAAACTATAGTACTATCGTTGCTAAGGCAGGTAGACAGCATTCCATGTGTAAACATAACAAACAAGCATTCATAAGCCACGTATAACATGCGTAAATGGTTTAGCGTTAAAATAGCTTGAGTAGTGTGATAGTTGTAGTTTGAATATTCGTAACGTATGTAACACCCAAAAGTGCTAAAAGCAAAAAGGGTTCGAGTATACTCACAGCGATTATGGATTGAAGGGAGCGCTTTTCAGCGAGTACGGTTAGCCTGAATAGATTCGATAACGTAACGATAAGTGGCGCGTAAAACAGTACAAAGTGAGAGTGGTTAGGATGGCTGATCGTGCGGGTTAACTATCCGTGAGAGGAAGTCATCCGTGCGGATGGTGACCCATCCGGATAAACTATCCGTGCGAGCGAGCTGTCCGTGCGGATGGTAATCCGTACGGATTAGTCGCTCGTGCGGATTGCTTATCCGTACGGACAAGTTGTTCGTGCGGATAAACGTTCGAGTGGATTGTTTCTTCCTAAGGATGTGTTTGTGTATGATGGCTTGTGCTTTGGAGTTTTCGTTGTAGCATTTAGAAAACATCTAAGGATTTCTACCTTTCAAGCCGGTCGCGCGGATAGCAATCCGTTCGGATGGCAGTCCGTGCGGAAAACGTCTTTAAGGCTGAGTCACTAAGTGGATTAGGTAATCCACCTGGATGGTAATCCGTACGGAAAGTAGTAATCCATCCGGGTAGCTGTTCGTACGGACAAGACAATCCGTCCGGATAGTCTGTCCGTGCAGACAACTGGTCCGTACGGATGAACTTGGTTTGAATGTATTCAAGGTCTTAGTATCTCATGATCTGAAGAGTAATCCATTCAGAGGTCGTTCGTCCGGATTGCTCATTCGTCGATACTCAAACCTCGTTTGGAAAGTGGGTCCCAAGGGTAGCTCGTCCGGGTGACAACCCGTCCGGATAGCCTGTCCGTGCGGACAGCTCGTCCGTGCGGACAGCTTGTTCGTGCGGACAGCCTCTCGTTCTGGTTGTTCCATCCGTCTACTCTTGGTTGCTGTTATCATTTTATCGAGACGTTCTGATTACGTGGCAACCACTTGGAATTGTATTCTCACCCGCATGACTAGACCGGTCAGGAACCACCCTAACTTGGTCTGTCGGCGACTCAGAACGGTCATTCCGGTTGACCCCGAAATCAGGTGTCTGGTGGGTAGAATCCAGATCTAGGACTAGTGCATCACTATTAACGAGTGGAATACTAGAACCGATCAGATTCGTACCGATTTTAAGGGTAAAAGGAGGGGAAAACTTAAGTTTATTTCTTTCAACCCTTTTATCTTTTGAAAAGTTTAGATTTAGGTGATGTTGTTGTGAAATCTTATGGAAATCATTCAGATCTGAGTTATTCTTGGTGAAATGAGGTCAAGCTTGAAGTTCATGAGAACTTCATGATGACGTCACCCGAGAATACCTCAAATCTTGATGATTTCATGGTTAGAAATTGAGATTTGAAAGATGGAAAGGTGTAGAATTGTGTAGTGATCAAGAATGTACAAGAATTAGTGCAAGATCTTACCTGGATTGAGAAAAATCTGAGAAAAGGTGAAGAATGTGTGCGGTTCGGACGTCACTTGCCAAAAGTGGAAAGGTTGGAGAGTGACCCGTGTATTTATAGGATGCTAAAAGGGGAAAGGGTGAGCCGTGCGGATGACACGTAACCCGGATAGGCTATCCGTCCGGATTGGTCATCCGTCCGGATTGGCAATCCGTGCGGATTGGCAATCCGTGCGGATTGGCAATCGGTGCGGATTGACCATCCGTTCGGATGTCGCCTGATTTGGTGCGTTCGGTGCGATGACGCTTCGGCTTCGATTGCGAACGATTCGATAGGGTCTCCTAGTCAAATTACTTTTAGTCCCAACTACTTCGTATACGACATGGTTTGATCGGGATTCGGATTCGGGTTCGATTGTATTCGAGTTAGACTTCGGGTTTCGATTGAGTTCGCTTGATTAACACCACAACTCTTAAATAAACATGCACAGGTAACACGTAAGGCACACACACACGTATAATGGCGAGTAAAATACGTAGCACGAGTTACGATTTGATGTCGATTCGATTAGTATAGCTTGAGTATTAGTTGGTTAACTTTATCGCATTGTTACTTCCTATCATTCACAGTCGTAGGTCGATTGAAATACGGTTAATAGGATTCGATTATTGTAATGAACGACACTTACTCCACATAATATAAATAAAATAAAAACATTTCTACGAGTCAAGTTGCGCGAAATCGGTCGTTGACTTTGACCTTGACTTTGACTTTCTCTCGTGAAAACACGGGGTGTTACAATAACATCCTGGATAAGTATTCTATTCAGGTTTTCCAAGTTTTTAATTTACATATGCAACGGTCAGTCTCAACGTATTTGTTGCATATTACTATTCGTGTAATAAATTTAAAATGTGCACCTGTAAATGCTTGCCCTAACGGGCTTTCCATGTCATTAACCTTGTTCGCGATCCTCACACGATTTAGGTCCTTGATGAGTATGCTCTGCTTGTCATACCTCAGACCGTTTCACCATCATATCCACAATTTGTTCAACTCTCGTTGTCTTCAGATGCAAGTGTCCTTCAACTAAATATTTACAAAAGTTAATAATTTCGACATTAATAAACGCCCGTATTGTAATACAAGGCTTTTTACTGTACGTGTCAATGCACGTGATTTCATTAACTATACCAATCATTTTCATTGGGTAACGTGTATTACACGATAACCCTATGTGTTGTTCACGACACTTTTATCATACTAAACCATTAATATACATGTACTTACCGGATTTGCGATCAAGCCTCAAACCGAACACACTTTACTTTTTAACCATGAGCTCTGATAACCAACTTGTAACACCCTTATTATTATTTAACAGTTTTTGTATAGTTTACGAAAACAAACGGGTAATTATGATTTCAAATACATTGAAAATACGGGTTCATTAAAACTTTTACAGAATTAAAACTATACAACATAACATGTGTAAGTTCGTCGTTTAACATAACAACGATATATAGTGCGGAAGCTTGTATCTTGACCATGTTCGGTTCTTCGTTGAGCTTGATCGTCCTCCGCTACTGTAAATTATACCTACAATTCATAAAACATGAATTGAATTAGTCATAAGTAGTTTAAAACGTGTCTAAACGAGTCCGGGAAGTGAAACTGATTAAAACACAAAATTTTTGCCGAAACAGGGTGTTGTCGCGCCACGCGCCGGCACCACCTTGCTCCCTCGCGTGGCGCGGGGGAGACCATTTTTCAGCAGGTCTGGATCTGGGACCTGCATTTTCCAGCAATAACAGTTTTTACGAAAACGACCATAACTTATTCGTTATTGATCCGTTTTACGCGATTCTTTTTCCTACGCGTTCGTAATTTAATTCTCCATCTTATGGATTAAAAACCCGACATCTAACTTCACAAAATTTTAGATTTCAAGCTCTCGGCTTGAAATTTAATTATGACACTTCTTGACCCGTTCGTGCTTTCATCAAACAAACTTGTTTGTCGCCCTTGTTTTATTTTTGTAACATATTATTATAATTATTTCCTATTGTACAAGATTCAAATCATGGGTTTATACGCATTCTTAACCCGTTTTGCTTATACTCTTATTTTGACCCGTTAAGGATATTTAGGCACTTTTAAGCTTAAATTACGCTCATCCTTCGCTTGCAACTTATTTCCACACTGTGGTTTCTACTTGTTTTCCACCACAACAATATTTGTGGTGGATTTAATGTGATAAACTACTTGTTCCGTATTCTAATCTTCGGTTTAGAAATTTTTCAAAAGACAAGTTTCAAGGCTTTTGACCAAAAGACTTGAACCTTAAACTTTTATACTATTAAAAGACCTACTCGGTCTTAAAACTTACTTTTAAACAACCCTTAAGGGTCATTTGCCCGGTTTGTCATTCAAAAGACTTTTGGTCGACTTTAGTCCATTCTTTTACGACGAAGGACTTTTAATAACATGTTTGACCAAAATCACACTTAAAACTATAATCTTATTTGCACATACCCGGCTCGGGTCAAAGTTTTGACCCGTCTAAAATACCTTTCACTATTAACTTACTAATTAATAGCATCGCGAGCCTTATATTACTTTCCTGTAATCACCAAAACTTAACAAGCGATCGTCAGTAATTATCGTCAAAAGGTGTTAACACGCCATTTGACCCGTTTAGTCAAAATGATCATTTATCTTCATATGATGGTATTTTGATACCATTTCGCCCCTTGAACCCATTCCGGTTAGCACCATGAGTCCTTACTACTTAAAAGACATTTCTTGAATTGTTTGACCCGTTATGACTTATACCAAATGGTGTCTTTTCACATCTTTTATTCTATCCGTCAACTCGTGTCCGGATTATTACTAAACCACTTTTACACATTACAATTCACCCCATAACGTATTGTTCAAAATTCGTTATTTATTAGTCTTCACCCGACTAATTTACCATTTTACCCCTTTTTACCATAATTTATGGTTTCTTACCTTTTACTTATTCCGACTTGCATTGTATCATGCCGGGACATCATATTCCAATTACTTAAAATTATTCACAATCAATATTCACAAGTAAGTGTATTGTAATTAAAAAAAGGGGGTGTAAGCTTAACTTACCTTTTATCCGATTTCGCTCTTTTTCGCGTATTCAAGCCGTTTGACCCGCTTCTTTTCCCCAAGCCGCCACCTAGCTCGTTAAGAGTCAAACTATCGTCATCATTTAGAAGGTGGTTAGATTAGTCATTAACAAACACGACTATTCTACCTTACGTATTTTCTATATCGAAACTTCTATTCGACTTCATCATTTGTTAGTTTAACTTATCAAATTTCAACTACTTTTGATCACATGATTTACACAATTAAGTCTAATTCAACATGATGTTTTGAACCCTTATCGCTTCAAATTTCACATAATTTTCCTTATTATTCAAATGCGTGTTTCATTCAAAATTTCCACATTTGGCTTTCTCTTAGGCATTATATCAAACACCTAGTGAACATACTTTTATAAAATTAACAATCAAACTCCATGACTACATATCTTGCCAATTTCATCATCTTTTACTAAATAATCATCTAGTTCATGGTTCAATGTCAAGATTAACTTCATCGAGTTCAAATAACACTAGTTTGATAATCATGATTCTAGTGTTCATCATGTTTCTACAAAACCCATTAAACACCTTGTTAGTGATCATGAGTTTTACTAACATGCACTCAAATTCCTTAGTTTATTAACTAGGGTTTGTTTCTAATCATGCATTGATGCGTAGTCGAGTGTTATATATTTTAGGTGTATATTTTAAGCCCCTTTAACACTTATTTTTAGCCAAGTTTTAAATTTATAAAACACGATATTTACTAACACTAGACACACATATGGGCAAGTGCACCCATCGTGAGCGTAGTATAGTGTTGGTAAGATACCGAGGTCATCCAAGGACATAAGAGCTTTTAGTACCGGTTTATCCTCAACGTCTAATCAAAATAAAAAGGTTTAGAAAAATGTTTTAAACTAAGAAAAGTAAAAACTAACTAAAATGTTGAAAATAAAAATAAAATAAAAACAGATAGACAAGATGAATCACTTGTTTCCGACTCGTATCTAGTGTAACCTTTGATTATTTCCGCACTTTTGCACATAATTAAGAGATTATCTTAGTTATTGTAGTAGGCCCCTCTTTTGAAGGTGACGTTACCCTCACCCCAGTAGTTTGAGTCAGCAAGGATACAATCCTAAAAGGGTGGATTATTGGAAGATAATTAATTAAGTTATTAATGCAATATTATGGTAGGCCCCTCTTTTGGAGGTGACGTTACCCTCGGCTAAGTAGTCTGAGTCAGTAGGGATACAGTCCTAAATAGCCGGGTTATAGTATTAATAGTAGTTAACTTATGAGGGGATCAAAGAGCTGGGACCCCCGCCATCCAATACCGTTAAGTATTGAAAGAGGTCCTACTAAATTTGACCCAGGTCCATTGCAGGACCTCTAAACGCTGAACAATGGCAAGACCTTTACCAAACCGTTCCCTTAACCCCCGACCAGGTAGCCAACATACCTCCATATAGACCGTGGAGATATGAATGGTGAAAATCTTTTATTTTATATAGACAGTAAAATAATTTCAAGACACCACGGACAAACGATAAAGAAAGATCACCTTCAACATAAGCAACTAGTTATTAAAGTCATTAATACGAAACCAAATAAAAAGTGCGAAAAGATTAGAAATAAAAAGTATTACACTAGACACTTTGTCTTCACCAAGTGATGTAAGAGACTTAGGCAAACATGGCCTTGATTGTCAAGAACTCTTACGATCAATCTTGGATCCCGAGACGACTCACACACTCTACGATGGACGATGGACAATGGATTATGGTGGTGGATGATGGTGTTATGGTGGTGGTGGGTGGTAGGTGAAGTGTGAGAGAGGTGGTGTGCCAAGGGATGGTTTGAGCTTGAGCCAAGCACTTCTATTTATAGGCTGAACAGAAGCTCGGGCACGGCCCCGTGTCCAGTGGGCACGGCCCCGTGCCCACATCCTTCTCTTTCTTCATTAAATGCAGCTTTGTCTTATTAGTTGACCACGCCCCCGTGTCCGCTGAGCACGACCCCGTGTGCAGAAGAATCTTTGTACTATGTAGATTTGCTGGATTGTGCGAATCTTATAGTTGACCACGGCCCCGTGTCCGCTGAGCACGGCCCCGTGGTGGGCAATAGAAGCTTCTACCACTTTGTCTTTTCTGCTGACACTTGGGCACGCCCCCGTGCTGGCTGAGCACGGGGCGTGTTCAGGCTTCTGATCTTTTGTTTTGCTTGGGAAGATGCTGTCGTGGGGTCGGGCATGTCACATCTTGTTCCTTTTCTTGTATTTATGTTAAATTTTAATGTCTTTTTGCTTCTTTTGTTAATTTGAGCTCAATTAATCCTGAAAATACAAAAGGAAGACAAAAGCACACTTTTTCCAACATTAGTACTAAAAAAGGGTTAGTTTTATGCCTCATTTGATGAAATTTATATGTTACATTTTGAACACATCAAATACCCCCACACTTGAATCTTTGCTTGTCCTCAAGCAAAACTCTTTAATATGTGGCTATTACACTCCCAAATGGAATTGGTAGAGAAGAAGGTTTTTGGGCTTGTCGTAGAGTGTCGGGATTTCCAAGATTCTTTATTTAATTTTATTTTTATTTATTTACTATCCTATTCGTCATGATTTATTTAAAACTTTTCATAAGAGAAATTACTTATTAGGGCATAACATGCCTTTGTAAAATTCTATTTATATACAAGTTCACATACCTCACGGGGATCACTCAACACTCGGCCGAAAATGTATTTTTGTGGATCACTCGAGAGTGGCATGGAACTTACTCCTACCATAGGCTTTCCAAGCAATCAATCCTCCTCCTTTTTAACTTATATACCTTTGTAAATATCAAGAGGACTTTGTGGGTAAAGGGTTAGGCTTGGGTTAAAGGTAGGTGGTTGGGTTGATGGTTAGTGGTTAGTAGAAAAAGGCGAAAAGCGTAACAAGTGTCGGTTTTCGTAAGACTTTTTTATTTTTGTAACTTTTATTTTGATGAAGCTATTTATTCAAACAAAGTTATTTTTGATGAACTTGTTTGTTTATTTTCTTTTGCTTCATCATCAACACAAATATTTTTTTTTCTTTTTTTTTTTCAAAAGTCATAAGAAGAACCGAACTTGTTACTAAAACAAAGGGTTAAAAATGAAAAAGGTTTTGGTGGGTAAAAAGGGTGTTTGGTTTGGGTTATGAAATGAAAAGGTTTAGGCTCAAAGGGGCTAACTAGGGGGATTTTTGGTAGGTGGTAAAAAAAAATAATAATGGTGTAGAAATAAAAAAGAGTTAGTCCTAATGCCTCCATCATTTACTTACTCGGGTTTAAGTTGGTAAGGACTGGGAATGTATCGTCATGGCAAGTTCTAGAGTCGTAAGAACCAAGCGGCTATTCACACAAGAAACGAAAATGAGCATTTAGTCAAATGATATGTAAGTGTTTGCTCAATAAAGGCTCAAAACTCACTTTTGTGGGAATGGGTTTTTATGTGATCAAGTATATATAATTAAATTTTAACTAAGCTTGTCATGCCTTTTCATAATTTTCTTATGTTGGTTCTTTTTATCACGACGCTATCGGTTGTAAATTCGTAAAAATATAACCTTTTTAGAACTTGAATTTCCCGAGTTAAACCTAGACAAGTAAAAAAAATGAAAATTTTTGAAAAAAAATTTGGGGTGATTAGCGGTTCCAATAGAGTTTTGTGTAAGGCTTGTATTTAGGACTTGCAAGATTCAAGGTTTTAGCATCCCCCCACACTTAAATTACACATTGTCCTCAATGTGTCCCAAAAATAAGTTTTTAGGTTGATTGAATATGTAAAAGGTGTGAAAAAGCAAAAATTTTGTGTTATTGGTTACCTGGACACGACCCCGTGTTGAGTGAACACGACCCCGTGTTCAGGTGCCAGTAACGAAAACTTACAGAAGGTGAACACGGGGGCGTGTTGGCTGGACACGACCCCGTGTCTGTCAAGGTCTGCAGAAATTAAACAATCAGCAGGTTCAGGGGAGTGGGCACGGGGGCGTGTTGGCTGGACACGGCCCCGTGTGGACAGTCTGCAAAGTTGAAAAACAGGTTTCTTTCATCGGTTTTCCTGTCCCGGCTTTAGTAGTACTAATGTTTAGCACTCTAAGCCTCGTATGTACCTGCTTATTCAATAGACACCATACCATAGCAAATATCCTACTTTTACCAATATTCAACATCCATGTCAAAGTTAAAACAAAAATAAATGCAGAAAATAAAAGAAGTTAGGGAAAGTAAATTGTTCAACACTTGGCACGCAGGCCATCAATTGTTCAAGAATGGAAAAGGGTTAACCTGGGAAACCATCAAACAACCTTCTCTTCCTCCGCTCCTCCCGCCTACTCCATGGCATCGTCATCATCATCATCATCATCATCCCCTCCATGGCGTGCAATGTGGTCTCGTATGTATCCAACATCGTCTTGGATATCGGATATGTTTCTTTCGATAGCTCCGACCCGGTGGTAGGTGTTGCTCGCCATGTTGTAGGTGTTCCTGGTGCACATAAGGTTTTCCTGCAACAAATCATGCAAACTTTGAAAGTTAGGAAAACCGCCTCCCGAGGAGGATGATTGGCCCGGATCACCATGGGGTTGGTATTGATGATGTTGCGGAGCTTTGAGGACAAGTGCTTCTTGCGGGTTCCATGCATGACCTTGCATCCTTTGAAAGCTCACTGTCCCGTCTTCCGCCTCATAAATATGGTTCATTGAGCGGCATATGTGTATATCCACCATACCCGACCATGGGCTCCTTTCAAATGCCCTTGGTATGTGGGCGAAGTGCCTGAAGAGACGGTACACCCATCCCCCAAAGAAGATAGGAGTTGGTGCACTAGCAAGGCGGTTGTGATGCATGTTTCGGAGCATGAGGAACGGAACATCGAGCGGCCTGCGGTTGTGGATGCAGTGGAGGACAACCAAATCTCTTAACCCAACGACGCCACTACTGTCATGCCTTTGGCTAAGAGAGTAACCGAGGAGCCTATGAATGTATCTGTATAGCGGATCCCTCAACTTTGTACTCTTAGTGCTGCTCGGATTGTAGTACCCTTCTCCAATCTGAGCCCAAATAGCTTGGCGTTCGTTTTCACCTATCTCTCTCATTCCTCCAGTAGTTTCTTCGTTTCCCGCATCCTCTTCCGCATACAACCCTACAATCGATCCAAACTGAGCCATAGAGATCGAATACCTTGTTCCGCCACATCGGAATGACACCCCGTCATTGTCGAACGGGTCAGACCTCGAGTTGAATGCGAAAGTGCTATAGAATTCCAACGTGCATTCGTGGACGGAACGGAGTCGAGTTGTTAGGGCGACTCTGAGTGGTCCCGTGACAATGTTGTTGAAACGGTCAATTTGATTCACCAAGGTTAGCAAGTCCGTGCACGCTTGCCTCGGGTATCCCTCTGGCCTTGTTTGAAGTATCTCGTATCGAGCTCTAGCATCGAGCTCAGTGGCGTTGAATCTTGTGAACTTCCTAGCCATCTGAAAGAATACACCAAAAGTTAGCACGAAACAGAAATATTTTCGGACAAAACTGCAAACAGTGGGCTGGACACGACCCCGTGTTCAACGGACACGGCCCCGTGTCCAGGCGTCTGTTACTCAAAAATCCCATTTTTCGTCCCGGTTTCAAAAACTTGAAAATTTTTGGTCCAATAGGTGCGGTTTCCCCCGAAAATGAAACCCTAAGTGCCGTTTTTCCCAAAATAGCCCGTTTACCCTATCAATTTTATCTTTTTCGGTTCAAAAACAAGGGTTCGGGGTTTTTGTGAGAAATCCGGTGAATCTGTGAACAATACAAGTGTATCTACTTCCCTTAACACTAATCTAACTAAATGCAAACAGATCTAAACAAAAATTTGAGGTTCGATCTGGATGAACATCAAGAACCCTAGATTTTTCCCCAAATTTTTGGTGTTTTAACTTCATGCAAGTAACTAATCTAACTACTAAGAGTGATAGAATCATACCTTTATGTTGTTAGAGCGATAGGAGACGTTAAAATTCTGCGAAAAATCGCCTGGAACCAGAGCTTTTTCGGGGAAACGGGGCGTGTGGAATGAAGTAACTGTTTTGAAAAAGGAGATTTATCCCGACTGCAACGCGGACACGGCCTCATGCCGAGCAAAGTTTTGAAAATTTTTTTTTAAGTGCTCGTGTGAGTGCCCTTGTTCCCCATAAGCTTTAGTTAGAAAACTTACCGCTTTGTTTGTTGTCCCAATCGTTCGTGACTTACCAGGCATGATGTTTTATTCTTCCACCGTTTGAAGCGAGATCTCTTCTTCTTCATCCTCAATGAATCCTTGATAGAGTTTCAGCCATTGGCCATTGACTTTAAATGGAGGCCCATTTCGAGATTTAATTTCTACTGCACCGTGTGGGAAAATATGGGTGATGGAAAAAGGTCCTGACCACCTAGACTTTAACTTACCAGGAAACAATCGAAGTTGTGAATTAAACAAAAGAACTAGATCCCCTACCCGAAATTCGTTAGGTTTAATGTGTTTGTCATGCAAATTTTTCATTCTTTCCTTATAAATTTCAGAGTTTGAGTATGCATAATTCCTAAGCTCGTCTAATTCATTTAATTGACAAAAACGATTTTTACCAGCAAATTCTAAATCTAAGTTTACATTTTTGATTGCCCAGTAGGCTTTGTGTGCAATTTCTACTGGCAAGTGACAACTTTTTCCATAGACTAGCTTATACGGGGTTGTACCTATTGTTGTTTTATAAGCAGTTCGAAAAGCCCATAAAGCATCATCTAATTTATCTGCCCATTCCTTTTTATTTAACCCTACGGTTTTTTCGAGTATTCGTTTTAAACCTCTATTAGTCACTTCGGCTTGTCTGTTTGTTTGAGGGTGATAGGCTGTCGAGACCCGGTGATAGACCCCATATCTTGTTAAAAAAATTTCGAGTTAATGGTTGCAAAAATGGGTACCCCTATCACTTATTAATGCTTTAGGTGTGCCAAAACGAGAGAATAATTTTTTCAGAAATCTTACCACAACTCTTCCATCATTTGTTGGAAGTGCCTCGGCCTCGGCCCATTTAGACAAATAGTCTACTGCCACAAGTATATATTTGTTTCCTTTCGATGGTGGGAAAGGTCCCATAAAGTCAAGTCCCCACACATCAAAAATTTCACAAACAAGAATGCCATTTTGTGGCATCTCATTTTTGGAAGAAATATTACCTGTTCTTTGGCAAGCATCACATGTCTTGACAAGACTTTGGGCGTCTTTGTAAATGGTTGGCCAATAAAATCCTGAATCAAATACCTTTCGTGCGGTACTAGCGGCACCATGATGCCCTCCGTATGGACCTTCATGACAATGGCGGAGAATTCTTCGTGCTTCGCTACCATGTACGCATCGTCGGACGAGTTGGTCGGCACACATTTTGAAAAGATATGGATCTTCCCAAAAGTAGTGTTTTACATTGGCAAAGAATTTTTTTCTTTGATAATGTGACCATCCTTTTGTGACTATACCGCAAGCTAGGTAGTTAGCATAGTCGGCGTACCATGGCTCTTCCTTATATTCCACCATTTCCAGGGACTCGATTGGAAATTTTTCGTTGATTTGCTCGTCCCTGGTTGCCTCCAAAGCTGGGTCTTCTAAGCGCGAAAGATGATCTGCTGCGGTATTTTCTGCTCCTCTTTTGTCTCTGATTTCAATGTCAAATTCTTGGAGGAGTAGAATCCACCGAATCAAACGTGGTTTTGCGTCCTGCTTTTTGAAAAGATATCGAATGGCTGCATGATCTGTATAGACTATAGTTTTAGAAAGAACAAGATAAGAACGAAATTTATCAAAAGCAAATACCACAGCTAGTAATTCTTTTTCAGTTGTTGTATAATTTTCTTGTGCATCATTAAGTGTTTTACTAGCGTAATAAATTGGGTGGAAATTGCTTTTCTTTTCTTTGTCCCAAGACAGCTCCAACTGCAAAGTCACTAGCATCACACATGATTTCGAAAGGAAATTTCCAATCAGGCGCTATCATGATAGGTGCATTGACTAACATCTCTTTTAAGGTTAGAAATGCTTGGTTGCAATCCTTGTCAAAGATGAAAGGGGCATCTTTTTCAAGTAATTTCGTTAGAGGCCTTGAGATTTTTTAAAAGTCTTTGATAAATCGTCTATAGAATCCGGCATGCCCTAGGAAACTTCTGATAGCTCTTACGGAGGATGGAGGTGGTAATCTAGAAATGGTATCTATTTTGGCCCGATCCACCTCCATTCCTTCGCTCGAGATCTTGTGACCGAGCACTATTCCCTCCGTTACCATGAAATGGCATTTTTCCCAATTAAGGGCGAGGTTAGTTTCCTCACATCGGGATAGCATTCGTTCAAGGTTATCGAGGCATTGGTCGTATGAATCCCCAAAGATAGAAAAGTCGTCCATGAAGACTTCCATTGTCTTTTCTATCATGTCATGGAAGATGGCTACCATGCAACATTGGAATGTTGCGGGGGCATTACATAGACCAAACGGCATGCGTCGATAAGCAAAAGTTCCATAGGGACATGTGAAAGTTGTCTTTTCTTGGTCTTCGGGTCCTATCGGGATTTGAAAGTAACCTGAAAAACCATCCAAGAAACAGTAAAATTTATGACCGGATAATCTTTCTAACATTTGATCAATGAAGGGCAAAGGAAAGTGATCTTTTCTTGTTGCTTCATTTAATCGTCTATAATCTATACATACTTTCCATCCTGTGACGGTTCTCGTTGGTATTAATTCATTCTTTTCATTAGTTATCACCGTCATACCTCCTTTCTTTGGAACCACTTGGACGGGACTCACCCAAGGACTATCAGAGATAGGATAGATAAGTCCGGCGTCAAGTAGTTTGATGACTTCGTTTTTAACCACTTCTTGAACGTTTGGATTCACTCGACGTTGTGGTTGTATGACCGATTTGTAGTCATCATTCATCAAAATTTTGTGTGTGCACATAGAAGGACTAATTCCTTTTATGTCTACAAGTTTCCAAGCTATTGCATTTTTATGTTTTTTCAAAAGACTAATTAACTTTTCTTTTTCTAAGCTATCTAATTTAGACGAAATAATTACAGGTAAATTACCCTCTTTGTCTAGAAAAGCATATTCCAAACCTTTTGGAAGTTCTTTGAGCTCAAGTGGTGGGTCTTTAGGAGACTCCTTATTTGGTTGCTCATTTCGATCAAGAACTTTAAAAGTTTGTTCTATGGTGACCTCTTCTTCAACAAAGTGGTCAATCTCTTCACTTGTATCGGCTGGTTTATCTTCATCTTCAATTAGGGGGTCATTATTGCCGAATGGATATTTCATTGACCGTTCGAGATCGACACTTCTTTTAAATGCCCCTAATTGAAGAGGTAGATTGTTGAACTTCCGGTTTTTCAAAGCTTCGTGTGTTTTTACAAATGGTCGTCCCAACATTAGAGGAGCGTCATCGAGGATGACAAAGTCGGTTGGTATTACCATTTGATTTGTTTGAACCAAAACATCCTCAACTATACCGATTGATTTTATTACCCGATTGGATAGAAAAATGGGTATTTGAAGTGGAGAAAAATCACTAATACTTAATTTTTCGAAAATGTAGTTAGGCATTATGTTAACACAAAGATCTTTATCGATTGTGACGTTACTAATAAACGAATTTTGAAAGAAACATGGAACCGGTGTAATGTTAATTTCAAATGGGTCCTCTTTTATTAGCGACGTTTGATCATTAGTTAACTTAACACTTACCGTTTCGTCAATTTTAGTGTTAGTGTTTAACACTTTTAAAAACTTAGCATGAGTGGGTACTAAACAATGATTTTCAAAAGAAGGTGACAAGAGATTAATTTGTTCCAAATTAGACTCTTCTTGTATTTTAACGTTGTCGGACTCACCTATTTCGTTGTTTAACTCATGTGTCGGTTTTTCACTGATTTGTTCTTCCATTTTTACACTTTCAGTTATCTCTTCCTTCTTTAATTCTTCTCTTGCGCGGGACTCCTCTTCCCTTGCGCGAGCTTCTTTTATACATCGATCGATAACTCTTATGTGTTCTAATATCCTATCGGTTATAGAAAAAGAATCGGTATTTTCTAAGCTTGAATCCGGTTGTTCGACCCTTTGTTCCTCATAATACCCATATGAAGTCGATGGTTCGCACCATTGTTCTTCATTGTAAGCATATGATGGATAAGGTTCGTAATTTTGTTCTTCATAATACTCATATGAGGTGGGTTGTTCACGCCAAGGTTCCTCATAGTAAGCATACGAAGGTGGTGGCTCATATCTTGGTTCCTCAAAGTATGAGTATGAAGGCTCATACCTTGGTTCATCAAAATATGAGTATGAGGGAGGAGGTTCATACCTTTGGTCTTCATAGGATGTGTATGAAGTTGATGGCTCGTACCTGGGCTCCTCATAGTAGGTGTATGAATTGGATGGTTGATATGAGCGATTATTTTGAAACGATCGTGCGTTACGACAATTAGTGCAATAATTACCCCTATAATCATCCCCCTCATAGGTGTAGTTGTAACCTCCTGAGTATTGATCCATAAGAATCACTCAGCAGACCACAACTGAGTCTCGAGATCAGAAAACAAAAATAAAAACGAAAACAGAGGCTGGACACGGCCCCGTGTTCAGTGAGCACGGCCCCGTGTTCAGGATCTGTATCTGGGCGTTTTAATTAAATTTACTGATTTCGTTGAGCACGGGGCGTGTTCAGTGAGCACGGCCCGTGTTCAAGCTACTGTTACTGTATGTTTTTATGAAAATGTGCAGCACGGCCCCGTGTTCAGTGAACACGGCCCCGTGTACAACTTACTGTAAATGCAAAACTAAACTAAAATGCAGAAAAATGTGCGCGCTTTTAAAAAAAAATTGAAAAACTGATTAGGCCGTCGATTTTAAGCTTTCTTAAAATCCTTGTGTCCCCGGCAGCGGCGCCAAAAACTTGATGCGTAGTCGAGTGTTATATATTTTAGGTGTATATTTTAAGCCCCTTTAACACTTATTTTTAGCCAAGTTTTAAATTTATAAAACACGATATTTACTAACACTAGACACACATATGGGCAAGTGCACCCATCGTGAGCGTAGTATAGTGTTGGTAAGATACCGAGGTCGTCCAAGGACACAAGAGCTTTTAGTACCGGTTTATCCTCAACGTCTAATCAAAATAAAAAGGTTTAGAAAAATGTTTTAAACTAAGAAAAGTAAAAACTAACTAAAATGCTGAAAATAAAAATAAAATAAAAACAGATAGACAAGATGAATCACTTGGTTCCGACTCGTATCTAGTGTAACCTTTGATTATTTCCGCACTTTTGCATATAATTAAGAGATTATCTTAGTTATCGTAGTAAGCCCCTCTTTTGAAGGTGACGTTACCCTCACCCCAGTAGTTTGAGTCAGCAAGGATACAATCCTAAAAGGGTGGATTATTGGAAGATAATTAATTAAGTTATTAATGCAATATTATGGTAGGCCCCTCTTTTGGAGGTGACGTTACCCTCGGCTAAGTAGTCTGAGTCAGCAGGGATACAGTCCTAAATAGTCGGGTTATAGTATTAATAGTAGTTAACTTATGAGGGGATCAAAGAGTTGGGACCCCCGCCATCCAATACCGTTAAGTATTGAAGGAGGTCCTACTAAATTTGACCCAGGTCCATTGCAGGACCTCTAAACGTTGAACAATGGCAAGACCTTTACCAAATCGTTCCCTTAACCCCCGACCAGGTAGCCAACATACCTCCATATAGACCGTGGAGATATGAATGGTGAAAATCTTTTATTTTATATAGACAGTAAAATAATTTCAAGACACCACGAACAAACGATAAAGAAAGATCACCTTCAACATAAGCAACTAGTTATTAAAGTCATTAATACGAAACCAAATAAAAAGTGCGAAAAGATTAGAAATAAAAAGTATTACACTAGACACTTTGTCTTCACCAAGTGATGTAAGAGACTTAGGCAAACATGGCCTTGATTGTCAAGAACTCTTACGATCAATCTTGGATCCCGAGACGACTCACACACTCTACGATGGACAATGGATGATGGTGGTGGATGATGGTGTTATGGTGGTGGGTGAAGTGTGAGAGAGGTGGTGTGCCAAGGGATGGTTTGAGCTTGAGCCAAGCACTTCTATTTATAGGCTGAACAGAAGCTCGGGCACGGCCCCGTGTCCAGTGGGCACGGCCCCGTGCCCACATCCTTCTCTTTCTTCATTAAATGCAACTTTGTCTTATTAGTTGACCACGCCCCCGTGTCCACTGAGCACGACCCCGTGTGCAGAAGAATCTTTGTACTATGTAGATTTGCTGGATTGTGCGAATCTTATAGTTGACCACGGCCCCGTGTCCGCTGAGCACGGCCCCGTGGTGGGCAATAGAAGCTTCTACCACTTTGTCTTTTCTGCTGACACTTGGGCACGCCCCCGTGCTGGCTGAGCACGGGGCGTGTTCAGGCTTCTGATCTCTTGTTTTGCTTGGGAAGATGCTGTCGTGGGGTCGGGCATGTCACATCTTGTTCATTTTCTTGTATTTATGTTAGATTTTGATGTCTTTTTGTTTCTTTTGTTAATTTGAGCTCAATTAATCCTGAAAATACAAAAGGAAGACAAAAGCACACTTTTTCCAACATTAGTACTAAAAAAGGGTTAGTTTTATGCCTCATTTGATGAAATTTATATGTTACATTTTGAACACATCATGCATACATCCTATTTCCACCCAAATATCCATCATTCAAGATCAAATTTCGAATTCCTAGAGTTCATCAAGAATTTGAGATGGAACAAAATAGTGAAATTTGACATACCTTATGATCACTTCACTGAGGTGATCACTAATCCGTGCTTGGATTTCAATTTGGGTGTGATTTGCCCTTCCAATTTGCTTGAATTTATGCTAGTTAGGGTTTGAACAAGGGAGTTCTTTGGCTCCTGTTGAAAGTGTCGACCAGAACACACACTCAAGGTGTGTGTTTTGGTGTTTGATATTTTATTTATTACAAACTAGTTTCCTGTTTATCACTTTTGGCCCCTCTACTTTCCCCAAGTTGCATATAGTGTGTTTTAACCAATTTCTTTATTACTAAAAGACTTGTGACTAACTAGGTTATTTATTCCTAGTTATTTATCTTGTTCATAGCCCGTTTTATTTTAAGTCCCGTTAACTTGGGCCTTTTATATACTTTGTTTTCTCAAAGTATTTTTCATCCTTTTAATAAATATTAGATTTATTTATTTAAATCCTAATATTCACAGGG